>BQNB010051234.1:24999-41099 GCA_026074375.1 Tanacetum coccineum
ACCCAAGTAAAAATAAGTAAACAATTAAAGCATTTAAGAAATTAAGCATAAAATGATAACGGGAGATTAAAAACGCGACATATAAGCAAATAATTCAAATTTTAACCCTAGAAACTCAAATTTAATTTCTAAAAATCCTAATTGACTAAAAATAATTTTTAAAAAAAGAATTTTATTTTTTTAATTTTTATTTTATTTATTATTAATTAAAAAAACATTTTTAATCTAAAAAATTGATTAAAAATACTAAACTAATTTATAAAAATTTAGAAGAAATATTGAAAAGTACTTTAGATTGATTAGAATCTATGAAAAATGCTAACTTGAAAATTTGCTTAATGAATAAGCAAAAAATAAGCAGATAAGCACGAATAAGCTAAACACTAAAGTGACCCTAAGTAATTAATTTTGCAATACATACTCGAAAAAGACCCAAGGGCAGTTGGTATGTGCGTGTGGTGTTGAGGCGTGTATGTGCTAAGGGGGAGGTCACAGGTTCGACCCCCGTGACCTTTTCTTTTTAGAAAATATATTTTTTTAATATTCTTTTTTGCAAAAACCAATTAAGCAAATTAATAAGTAAATAAGAAAAAGTAAATAAGCAAATCAATCTTAAATAAGCACTAAACTAATCTTAATGCAGCAACAAATAAGGAAACTTAATATGTGACTGTCCTATATAACCAACAACTTAATTATAAACCCATAAGCTAATGAGATAAGCAAATCCCTAAAACAGTTAAAACATTAGTCCAAATAAGCATTTTTAGATAGCCAATAAGCAAAACAGATTTAAATAAGCACATCTAAGCATTAGTTTAGCAATACAGTTTTGACTAACAACTAAACTTATGCTAACTGTTAAAGCTTATTTCTAGGATGATAAGCATTAGTATTAAGCAAAAGTCCCAAAACAGATTAAGAAACAAACTCAATCAGCAATTCTAGCAAGAAAATAAGTAGAATGAGACGACCAATAAGCTGGAAAAGCAATAAGTTCAGCACCACAGTAATGACCCTAACCTATACTACTGATGCTTTATATAAGCTTAATTATAAGCTTGAAAAATCATCACTGAAACTGGAAAAGCCAAAACAGATTAAGTTCCTAACCTAAATAAGCTTATGCAATCCTAATAATACAATTCTTTTAATCAAAATAAGCTTATAAGCCAATAAGATCAGCTGAAACATACAAGATATGCATATAACTTGATTTCTTGAAGAATTTCACATGATTAACATTTATATCACAAATTGATGCAACAAGTAGAAATAACTTAAATAAACTTAAAGGCAGCTAATGAAAAAGTTTTAAGGGCTTTTTAAAGGCTTAAATCAACTTATAGCTGACTGTTAAACCTAAAACCAAACACTCGTTTAAATTTTAAAAATCAATTTTAGAACTGAATAGATTGAGAATAAGCAGAAACAAATGACTAATAAGTTTAACAGATTGGATTTAACCTATATTAAGACTGATAAGCTACCAACTCAGTCCTAAGTGCTTATAGATAAGCACTTAGGTTTTTATGACAGGTTTGAAAAAAAAAAATTGGGATTATGAAGTATTTTATTGAAAACTTGAAAGCAATAAGCAGCATAAGCATAAATAAGCATTAATAAGCCATTAGGATAAGCAATAAGCACTAAATAAGCCAATGAGCAAATAAGCAGTAAAGAAAGGAAAAAGGAAATAGAAAGTGTACCTTTATCCCTTGCTAAAACAGGGATAAAATAATCCTAATAAGCTCTAAGGACCTACACAGCTTATAAATAAGCAATCTAATAACCCCATAAGCCCTTCCCTAACTGGCTTATCTTCCAAGCTTATTTCTGATTTTAATTTCAAATGAACAAGGCTTACACTGATAAGCTAATTAAGCTTATCAGTATAAACATAAAGTATTAAGGTGGCTAAGAGCTTATTAGAGCAGCTTATCAAGACAACTTATTATTTAAAAACATTAAAAGTGAAACAGAAATTTAAAGAACAATATAAGGTAAACTAAAATTTTATTTATTTTATAAAAAGAGTATAATGCTTTAAAAAGAAATACAATAGGCTGGAAAGAAATATAATAAGCTAAAACAATAAGCTACCCTAAAGCTAAAACCTAGATATGTATGTGAGAGCTCGAAGGCATCTATTTATTGCCCTGAGGTGAAGCTTTTAGGTCCTCCCAACTCTCATCATAGCCTTTGATCCATAACCGAATCCATCTTCATATCCATCTGAGCCCTTGGATTGTGTACACGTATCTCAACCAATAGGGTGCTTCTGGATTGCCAGCGTGGTTAGGAACTTGTCAGACGTGTCATAAATCTTCCAGAAGGTATGAAGTATAGGTCAGGAGTAGGGTATCCTCCGTACATACGTAGGGTTAATTTTGAGGAGGAGGATGAATAGTAAATTAACCCGCGAGTAATTTTGACCTGGTTAATGGTTTTGGTGTTGGGCTTGGATTTGTAAAATGGGCCAAGGTTAATGGATTTGGACATGTTAATTTTAAAAAGGTTTAGGCTAATAAGGTTTATAGTATAAAAGTTATTGGGCTGACCCGGCCTAATAAAATGGGCCCGGGTTGGTTCATAGAAGATGAGTACGCCTTCGGCCTTGGTATTTTCGCGCTCATTCTATTCCCGTGCTTGGTTTTGTCTGTTTTGCTTTATTTTTGTCCTTTAATGCAATATCTGTTACCTGCAAGACACAATTCACAATACAAACGAATACAATGCATTTTTTTGTATTTATTGGTCATTATTGGTCATTATTGGTCTTTTTATTTCGTTTTATTAGGATAAATGTATGTGTATTTATACACATACCAAAATCTCCCATACTAAGCTATTGCCGTATCCTCATGCAATGTCATAAACACACTTAGAAAACCAAAAATTTCTAACCCCCCTAGACTAATTTCTTAGAAAAGTAGCTAAGTGTTCATCTAAGGGGTTTAAAAAATCACTAGTTTTGAAAAGCCTCCCGTTTAATCATTTTTATGCATTTATTATTATTATTCATTCATAACATAACTTCACGGAACAAGAAACAATAAAAGGATAAATTCATCGTCCTTGATTTTTCACCCGCCCCAAACCAAGCTTAAAAATGAAATTATTGTTAAATACAAGTTAAGATGCTAGCACTACTCATAAATGCTAATTGCGAATGCATAGCTACTTTCTACTCCCTTATTCCTTAATCCTCTAAAGATTTTATTATTTTATTTGTGACAAATAAATTAATGTCTTATTCTCATAAAGTAAAACCCGGTTTAGACCATAATTAGTTTGAAATCATTTCCTAAAGAGACGATATGGTGAGAATAAGGTCCACATTAAGGTTCTAATTTCGAATGATTTAGGGGTTATCCTTTTTAGATAACCCCAGAGTTGAAATTTGGCTTTATTATTGTTATTATTGCAACATTATTAAGCCTCGGTCCTATAGAAGGCTGCAACATCGGTTGTGAGCCGACAAAATGCAGCAAACTTATTTCGACCTCGGTAAATTCCTCCACTTTTTAGAAGGCTGCAACATTGGTTGTGAGCCGACAAGATGCATCAAACTTTTATCAGTCTCGGATTATTATTGTGTGCCTTATTTAGAAGACTGCAACATCGGTTGTGAGCGGCAAGATGCAGTAAACTTTTATCAGCCCACAGTTTTATTATTTTTATTAATACCTCCACCCTTTAAATGACTATCACATCGGTTGTGAGCCGGCAAGAGATAGTGGTCTTATTTCGGCTTCGGTTTATTACATAACTTATTATTATTAGCCAAATTTCAAGTCCTGTGGTCTTTTAACAACTGCCATATCGGTATGCGAGCCGACCATGGTCCAGGAGTCTATTTCCCCACAACACCGACAAAACCTCGATGTGTACCTTAATTTCACCAGAAAGAATCTCTACGAAGTGATTTAAACTAAAAATCGCAAAAACCTAAAGTAACTTTATTTATTCAACAATTATATAACGTTTATTAAGTTGATGGGAGCAAAAAGCCACAATTAACCTTTATGAGCCTTAAAGAGTTCCAACTACTCTGTGTTTAGCATCTAACTTATATAAAACTCGATCATTTCTCGTTCTTCGCAAATTTAAAATCTTTAATAAAAAGATCCGCGAATGCTTAGTCTAATAAAAACAAGCTTAGCATATTTAAAGTCTAACATAAGCTTGTAAAACTCTTGGCTTTTTCAAGCTAGAATTCAGGTTTTAAAGCTTCGTATATAAAAGACTAGCAAAAGCTTAATTTTATATAAGTTAAGGGGAAAGCTAGGGCGCAACATGCTCGATCAAGTCAAAATTTATTCCTTAAAAAGACAATACTTTGTGTCAAAACACTTATTCTATTTTTTAAAGAAAAAAAAATTTTGGCATATTTTTGCTATTTTTTGTGGAAAAACGGGGTTACGTGAAGACAAAGCAAATGCAAGTAAGATCGAATCGAAAAATCCCCCTCCCCATACTAGAACTACACATTGTCCTCAATGTGAGACTATCACCCCCATACTAATTTCAAGGCATAATCCAAATATTAAGGGGTTTCTACGCAAATCTAAAGCCGTTTATTAAGTATGCTAATAGATAAACGTTAAATCAATAAGATCTAGGATATCGGATTCCCATATATAAGCATGCAAAGGATTTAAGATCAAGTGGACGATGGACAAAACCACGAGCACGAGAGTCTTCAAAATCTTGGCAATCCTGGACATAAACCACAAAACACGAAACACGAGAAAGGAAGAGGCGAGCCTCTTCACATCACACTTATTCATAATTATTATACTAATATACTACTACTAGGGATAAGCATGGGTTGCCACCCACGAAGCGCTTGTTTATTAAAGAGTTACTAAGCTTGACTCGATCCCCCATACTTGAGCTGGTCAAGGAGGATAGAAATGGAGAAACAGGACATCCAAGAAAGGAATGTTCCCTCCAGTAATCATCATCGGGCTCTTAGAAAAATCAGAAGTGATTTTGCCCTGATGAGATAAGAAATTAGAAGGAAGAATACCAGGATTGAAAACTTTGTCTTCATTTTCGGATGAAAATGGAAGCAAAGTTCCAATCACTGGACAAAGAGGATTACGGATAAATGAGATAGAAAATGAATCCCGAGATAGAAATCTCTTGGATTGGACTTCAAAGAATATCCCCGGATCAAAAATCTTGTTTCTAGTTCTGCAAGGAAAAGAAACTTCAAGATCGGATCCGAGGGAATCATCAGAAGGAGAGAAGTCCGAATCCTGATAAAGGGTGGGATGGTTAAGTGTGTGTGGTGTTGAGGCGTGTGTGTGCAAAGGGAGAGGTCACAGGTTCGACCCCTGTGGCCTTTCTTTTTTACAGAGTGAACTCGATCAGGGTGTTCTTGAAAGTGGCACGGAAGGCCTTATGCTATCATCTAACTTACTCGGACACAGACAGCAAGAGTTTTTACCTACCGTTCATTTTTATATACGTTTCAAACCACGATTTGAAACCTCCACTTGTCCACTCGTTTGTGGATGATACGCGGTAGAAAGACGGTGAGTAACTCCATATTTAAGCATAACTTTTGCAAATTGATCATTACAAAAGTGGGTGTAACACGATCAAATTATTATAGCACGAGTGTGTTCCAAAATCGGGCTATAGAGATTTCAAGAAATTTTACAACATACTTGGCATCATTAGTGGGGACAGCAATTTTGCCTCAAACCCATTCTAGACAAGTAATTATTCTGGCCACGAGAACTACTTGGTTCCCTAGAGGGAAGACGGGAACTTGGTCCCTTAAATCGATGCCCCCACACGTAAAAGAACTCACATACTTGATTATGCATTTTGTGGGCATTCATCTTTTTTCGTTGATTTTGCCTTGACGTTGACATGAGTCACATGACTTCACCATGTCATGGGCATCGCGATATATCGTCGGCCCATAGAAACCGTAATCAAAAACTTTTTTAGCAGTGTAGTTCGCACCATGATGTCCCCCAGTGGGTCCATTATGGAAAGCCGTGAGGATATCAACGGCTTCTTGTCTGTGAACACACCATCTAATCACTTGATCCACACAAATCTTAAATAAATAGGGGCTCGTCCTAAAAATATATGCTTTTACGTTTTTTTTCCCCCTCTTAAAGAATTTTTTTTTGTTGGGACGACATCCCTATTTACTACAAAAATTCTATCATGGTTAATTTGCTAATGTCGGCAAACCATGAGGTACTTGAATCATTTATTGAGAGATTACATTCCAAAGGTCGAGTGGAAATGTTTCGGTTATTTCCTTTTTCCTCGAGTCACCTGATGAGAGATTCTCTAATCTAGATAATTGGCTCGGAACGTGAGATTTCCTGTTCCTTTTTTATCATGAATATATGACATCAAAATCTTGAGTTGGAGAATCCACACTGAGCAATCTCAGCTTAGCATATTGCCTTAGCAAGAATAGTTACTTATGAGACGACCGTGGTCCGTATACACTATGGTCCTTTTGATAGATAATTACGGCCGGAATTTCTCGAAAGCATACACCATTGTAATAAACTCTTTTTTACATTGGTAGTGTAATGTGCTTGAGATCCGCTCAATGGTCGTACTTGCTTAGTGTATAGGCTAAAAAATGCTTGGTCATTACGTTTTGCCCCAAGCCTGACTACCACCTTAATCACTAGCGTCGCACATAATTTCAATTGGTGGTCCTAATCGGGGGCAACTAAAATTGGGGCTTCGGTTAACTTCTTTTTAAGTATATTAAACGCTTCAATACATTCTTTTGAGAAAACAAACGGGATTTCTTTTTCTAAAAGATGGGTCATCGACCGGCCAATTTTAGAAAAATCTTGAATAAATCGACAGTAGAACCCGGCATGACCTAAAAAACTTTGAACACCTTTAACGGAAGTCAGATGAGGGAGTTTAGCTATAACATCAACTTTAGCTCGGTCGACCTCAATCTCGGACTTTGAAATCTTATGGCCGAGGACTATGCCCTCTTTAACCATGAAATGACACTTCTCCTAATTTAGAACTAAGTTGGTATCTTCACAAGTTTTAGCATTTTATCTATGGGGGAGCGCAAGAGAGAAAGAATCCTCCGGAAGCAGACCGTAAGAAAAATTCATGCATGAAGACTTCCATTTGTTTCTCGATCATGCATGGGAAAAAATGGCCATCATGCACCTTTGAACGTGCCGGAGCATTTCATAAAACCGTAAAAGGGATTACGTCAGTAGGCAAAGTCCCATAAGGGCAAGTGAGAAGGAGGTCTTCTCTTGGTCTTGCCAGGACAATAGGAATTTGAAATTATCCTGAAGTAACCATCTACAAAACAAAGTATTCGTTCCCTGGTAAACGTTATAGCTTTTGGTCTATAAAAGGCAACTGGAATATGTCCTTTCGAGTGCCTCTTAAGCTTTGATACTTCAATACAAACTCGCCATCCCGTAACTAAAGCCTAGTGGAGATTAACTTATTATCTTCTATTTTCAACTCGGTATGCCTCCCTTCGTAGGCACACAATGATTGGGTGCTCTCCAATGACTATCGGAGATAGGGTAAATCAAATACAGGCTATCAATGGTTGATAAACTTCCTTTTTGATAACCTCATGAATTTTCGGATTTACCCTTCTTTGATGTTGAACCGCCGGTTTGAAGTCGTCTTCCATTAAGATCTTGTGAGTACAAAAACTAGGGTCGATACCCTTAATGTCGGAAATCTTCCATGTGATGGCCCATTTATGTGACATAAGAACCTTTAAAAGGGTGTCTTTTTCTTCATCTTTTAACTCTTTAGAAATTATGACGGGTAATTTATCAGTTCCTTCTAAAAATGCATATCTAAAATGAGGGGGGGACGGTAACATCCTTAAGTCGAGTTACAGAGGTTCTTGGTTGAAGTGCTTCCATAAGTAACAATCAACTTGTTAAGGTCGGTTCATTCTTCATCCGGACGGAGAGTCAGAGCGAGGGGTCTTCATTTTATCAACTTTTCAAGGTAAAGATTGTCTCCCTCCGTGTCGTAATTAATCGTACATCTAAAATTAGAAATTCTTTCAGGTACGTAAAAATGTTCTTCAATTTTCTTCAAAAATGAAATCTCCCTCTTCAACAAGGATGTGGAACGAGGGGGGAAAAGAAGGAGCGATGATAGGATCCGAAGGAGTGGGATTGCCACTTGACAAACTATCCGAAAATCCGAGCACTTTTTGAGCATACTCCTCACAAGCAACGTCTATGACATTGACTTGATTAACCATTTTGTAACTACGGGAGTATATCGAAGTTTGCCCGACTTTAAATGTAATGGCCTCATCATCGACTCGTAAAGTTAATTCTTCACCATTATACATCGATTAAGCTTTTTTCGTCCTAAAAAAAGGTCTCCCTGAGGACGAGGGGAACCCGAGGATCAACATCGTAATCAAACTACACAAGTCGCCGAAGGGGAGGGGGGAAAATGAACGAAAAAAATAAAACTTCTAATTTCACAAAAACTTCTTCGGCGGACAACCTTTCCGGCAATGGAGGAATATGTCCTGTGACGATGATCGGTCTGCGAGTTCGAGTGTCATACGGGTCGAAGTGAGTTTCGGGAGCGAAAGCTGCTTCCATATGGAAAGAGGCATTAGATTAATGCTAGCGCCAAGATCGGCCAAGGCTAAGCATTCATCTAGCTCTGAAAAATCACACGGGATTAAAACTTACCGGGGTCTCCAAGTTTTTCGGGCAACTTTTTAGGAGCACCGCCGAACAATTTTCATTTAACGAAGTATTTTATAATTCAAACAACTTTTCCTTATTACTTAGAAGACTCTTAAACGTAGAAGCAAACTTCGCATATGAAGAAGAGCATCCGTGAAGCTAATAACGAAGTGTTAATCTTTTGAAAGATTTGAGGAAACTTCAACATTTGATTTTATCTTTTTCTGGAGCTTAATTTCATTAATACATATCTTTAATGTATGACTTTATTGATTTATACTTTTTTTGAGTTATTGGAAGTGCATAGGAGGTACTTGAATGCTAGAGAGATGATAGACCAGCTGACAATTGTTATGTGCGCGACTCTTCTCGTAGTGCAAAACGAGATGTCCTGTGCACAAGGCGCTGAACGTACCCGTAAAGATGAGATCAATTTGCACTCGTGTGAGTTGCGAGTCTGACCTTCTCTGTTAAACAATAGTTGACATTACGTAAGTTGATCTCCACATATAGTCCGTCCACTCTGTTGTGCACGGTGATTTGGTTACCTGTTTCGACGATATCCGCCTGATTACTCTAACAGGTAAGAGGGAGAAGGATCAAGCGCTGCGCGCGTAGGATTTGTCTAATCGCGATCACAAATCATGAGAAAGCCTCGCGCTCACAGCACTTACTGCGTTGTGGAGCTAGGGATAGAGGTTTTGCTCGGCTAAGTGTACCTCGTTGTGTCGGTGAGTCAGTATGCGAGGGAGTTATCTTACTTAGGATAAGGGAGCCATGATACCCGAGGGTATTGTTGGAGTTTGCACAGAATTTTCGTTGTCTCTTTATTATGTTATATTACTTGTGTGATTGCCTCTGAGATGGATTTGCACTGTGTTTCATTTACAGAGATACTAGAGATCCCTCGCACTCATCGAATTGATTGTTGATGACTTGTGTAAATTTGCGATTTGTCGTTTTTTCATTGTTCGTTATTAGAGCGCTTGTCATTGCTCTTATGTGTGCTTAGCACGTACGCAGTTGTATTTACTCTTCATTGTTGTTTGTTAGCTCGTTTGTTTTTGAGAAGGTCCACAACTTGAGTTGATAAGATTCGGCGCAGCTTGAATGTAAGTAGATACAAGAGCGTATGTAATCTATAGGATGATTTCACTGGAGCTTCGAATGATTGGTGCGAAGGGCGCGAATAAGTTTTGCTGCGATAGAGGAGATTGTGTCCTCTGGTGATGTCTCTGTGACAGTGATGACCCCAAAATTTCACACCCCATCGACACGCGCGCATTGGAAAGAGTGACTCGCGTCTGCGCCCGTTGTTGTGTAGTTCTCCGTGAACATCCCCGCCCGCGTGTGCGTGGTCACAACCCACCACGTCTCTCTTTCGTTCCCGCCCCGATTCAATTTGTTGTGAGATGTTAGTGAATTATGTTGTGGAGATCACCGAGTCTAGTCCTGACGACTGCCATTTCTTGCACACCAATCAGTCAGAGATACGCGCTCATGTGCTCGACTGGCACACCATACTCCCGCCCGACGCGCCGACGTCCCCGAGGTAATTACTCCCTGCACCGAGCCGCCCTCTAGACTAACCGACCCACTAAATCTCCACCGCTCTCACTTGCACCGGCTTTGGTTCTGTCATTACCCCCGAGTTATACGTGTACCCGTAGTAGGCATATAGCCGGCCTCCTTGGTGTGTAGCCATCCGGTGGCTGGACAACTCGGTTAAAGGTGTGGGGAGACCATCAAGTCTCGCATTGGTTCATTAGATTTGACGGATTGTATTGGTAACTAATCATTTCTAAAAATTACTTACTCAATTAATTCTAATTGTCTAACAACTTCGGGACTCTCGGTAGAAGTAGCAGAAAAGATATTTCTAGACGTCTCTTCTCGAGTTGCTGAAGTGTCCCAATAGTTGTGGTGAGCGGTCATGTTCTTGATTATTTATTAACATTCTTTCGGTGTCTTTTGCATAAAAGTTCCTCCTGCTGCAACATTGATGGTGTCCCGATGGCTTAATGTCAAACCATTTATATAAGTATCTATTAGTGTAAACTAATAGCCTGTTATGGTTTAGGACACGATCATGGGAATATCTTTATAATGTGTCCCATGCCTCGAATAATGATTCGTGCGGTTTTTGCTCAAATTTCATGATCTCGTTCCTCAACTTAGTCACCATGGAAGGAGGAAAATATTTCGAGAGAAATTTCCTCATCATATCGTCGAAAGAGTGAATGGAATTCCTTGGAAGGCGATCAATTCCACGCTGTTAGAATGATGTGTCAAGGAATATGGAAAATGAGGATGTAACGTAGGCGTTCAATTGGAGAACTCCCATTTTGTTTTATATGTTGAGTTATCGTCCAAAAAGTTCATCGATTTGTCTATTGGAAATCGGTCGCCTAGTAATCCGTGTGTTTGAAATTGGCATGTATTTTTGAACTTGTTGGTATAATGTGATGAGAAGTCCAAAATCTGTGCTTGAATGTTGCGAATCGGGGCAATTGGTCCGCCCCGTCCATCTATAGACGGTTGCACAACTCCTCCATTGATCGGGGAGCTTGCCCGTTAGGTCTCACCATCGGAGGTGGACCATTATTATTAGGAGGAGGGGGGGACCTCGTAGGCAGAGCGTGGTCCCATGTTATTATGAGGAGTTGCTCATAACTTCTTCAAAGTCGAAAAAAGAGATTGACGGTTCACCTAATTTCCTTTGTGAATATAATGACTCGCGGGGTTCTCAAGGCGTGGAGAAAAGAAAATATATTAAGAGAAGAATTAGAGCGAGTTGCTCATGCACATAAAAACAAGATAAGAAAATAAAATGAAATATTTTATGTAACCGATAATCGACTCAGTGGTACGGTTGCTCTCATAGAAAATATGCACAGAGAAGCGGTATTGAGCGGGTGGGTGTAAGCTGCGAATGCGTTTTAAAATCTTCTCCTTTTTGAGGTTCGGAAAAGTTCGTTTGGATGACCCTCCTTTAACTTCTCTTAAGTTTTAAATCTAAAGGTGAGCCGTTTTTCATAAGTGTCACGAACGGTTGATGATTTATGTTTTGTTTAAATTTTTTTTGGTTTTTTATACTTTTATTAATAAAATAAATTAAAAACAAAATATTTTTGTATTTTTATGGTCTTTATAGAAGAAGAATGTTAGAAAATTATAATCGATAAATTCACGGGGTAGGATCTCAAGGCAACTATCTTCAAATACTTCGCAAAAAATCGTTAAACCTCTTTCACCCCTAGCCGGAGACGCGAAAAATTGGTTCGATCCAAATAGTCAATATATATCCTAAATATCTCAAAATAAGTATAGTATAGAGAGTTTCCCGTTTAATATATAATATTGCTTGTGGACAAAACAATAGTATATATCCTGAGTGTCGTATCCGACGAGAAGTGAATTTGAAATTCACAGAAGTATTTTGTTTGATGCTTGAATATCAAGTATATTTGTTTTTGATTTCTAATTCTAAAAACGCAAAAGGAAGCAAGAAAAAAGCAAGGTAAACAAATTGAAGGCAAATAATTGATAAAACGAAAAACGGTTAACGGGTATTTAAAAAACGCGACATTTAAGGCAAAGTGAAATGCAAAATTTAGCCCTAAAAAATGTTTTTTTTTTTTCTTTTTTTATAAAATCCTAAATGAAGTAAATAATTTTAGTAAAAGAATTATATTTTTTTTTGATTTTTATTTTATTATTATGAATTAAAAACAGATTTTAAATCTAAATTAAATATTTAAAAAAAAATAATAAACTAATTATTAAAATCTAGGAGAAAAATTGGGGGGAAAATTACTTTAGACTATGAAGATCTAAAAAAAATTACAAACTAGAAAAGGGGCTGATGAAATAAGCAGTTATATAAGCCAAATAAGCTGAAATAGGCAAAATCTCAAAATGACTATAAGAAATTATGGTGCACTCCATAAACGGAAAAAAGACCAAGGCTGTTGGTTTAGTGGAGGTGTGGGTGTTATGGCGTTTGTTGTGAAAGGGGGAGGTTATAGGTTCGACCCCTGTGGCTTCCCTTTTTGAATTTTTTTATATTTTTCTTTTGGAATAAGCAAAAGAACTAAAAAAATAAGCAATTTTAATAAAAGGACTTTTTGATGAAACTCTCAAATAAGCTAGAAAAAGCTGGGTAAAAAGGGACATTTAAGCCTAACTAATGGTTTTGAAATAACAAGCTAAACTAATAGGACTTATGGACTCTAAAAGATAAAAGAAAAGCAAATAAGCTAAAAACATATTTGACCCTAGACATAATAAGCATAAAGGAACGAAAAATAAGCCAAAAGATAATAAGTGATATACTTTTAAAAAAGCTAAAAAAGACAGCAGATTTTTTTAAACAAATTCTAAGACTTATGAAGTTTTTAAGCTAGAAAGGATTCAGGAACATAAGCTTTAACATGAGCCAAAAGCTTCAAACAGATGAAGATTAATACTAAGAGGATTCAAATAAGCTGGAATCAAAGGAAATGATTAAGAGATAAGCTAGAAATAAGGCAATGAAAAAGGCAGATCTAGTCTAATAGCTTTTAGCTTTTTGAGATGACAGGCAACTTGAAAGCTAAATCCTAATGACTAAAACTAATCCATAACTTCTAAAATTCCAAAACAGATTTAGATAATTTTTTAGGGGGAAAAATAACTACATAAGCTCAGAATCATCAAATTCAAAACATATATTCCAATTAGTATCTAAACCTTGAATTGTATCCAAATCTGACTTTTAAGAAAATGCACTAAATTGTTTTGGCTAAAATTTTTAAAAGGATAAAAATCACAAATTAGAACCCATAACAGATGGCACAAGTGCATTTAGAAATAGGGGCATTAATAAGGACTCTTATTAGATACAAAAACCACAACTTAAATTAAGCTTTTTAAGAAAATTGGCTAATGAGCTTTTTGATCAAACTTTAAAACTGCATATTTGCACATTTGATAACGAAGACTTAAAAACTTGACAAATACAACTCTAAGCTTATTAAAACCATCTTTTAGACCTAATGAAAGCTTTTTCAAATTGACTTGAAAACCCAAAGCTACATAAGCAGTTTATTAATTCCTTTGATGCAAACACCCCTTTAGAAAATTAAAATCGAAATTTAAGCTTAAACAGACTCTTAAAATGCCAAATTTATGAAAAACAAAAGATTAACTAATCCTAAAAATGAAAAATAAGCAGAGAGTTTGAACCAATAAGCGACTTAATAAGCTAAACTAAATTAAGCAGTTTTAACTAATGCGGACAAATTTTAACTAAACTCTTTTTAAACTTAAAACCTAGTTTTTAGACTAACATAATAAGCTGACAAAAGGAAGAATAAGCATATGTAAGCATTAATAAGAACAAATAAGTAGATTTATAAGAAATACCAATATTAAGCTAAAATAAGAGATGAAAAGTTAAATAACTTTCATCCTCTGTTTAAACAAGGACACAAATGCTCAAATAGAGCTTATCAACTTAGCTATAGCTTATCATTGATAAGCTAGTAATACCCATAAGGCCCATCCAAATCTGGACTTTTTCATCATTAAGCTCAAAAATATTCCAATTCTTACAACCTATGGGACAAGGGCTCAAATAAGCTTGTGTTTAAGCTATTTGAGCTTATAAATGATTTAGAGACTGTTTTAGCTTATTACAAGCTTAATTTTTTTAACCAATTTCAAACAGGTTTTAACAAATTAATGCCTTAGATAGAAACTGTAATACTCAAACTGGAAATCTCGAAATTAGGGGAACTCAAATTTTTATTAAGTAATTAAAAAGTTTACAATACTTTGAAATGGAAAATACCATACTGAAATACCAAATTAGTAGTTAAAATAAGCTTCAAACCTAAAATTAAGCTAAAAGAAAAGATGATATGTGTGTGTAATTTGATGGCTCCATTTTATAGTGAAAGAGGTGAAGGTTACTGGCCCTTGAACGTCCTCATTAACCAATCCTACATTCATCTTGGATTTATAATCCACGCAATCATTGTGAACCCTTGATTTGAGTGCCACGTCTCATCCACCAATAGAAACACTGGGGATTGCCAGCGTGGCTAAGCGAGTGTCAGAGGTGTCAGAGGCATTAATTAGGGTACGGCGTTTGCGTTGTGGATGGATTTGTTTTACCCTGGTAATTGTTTCCTATATGTAAAAGTAAAATCGGAGGGGGGAATGAAAAAGATATACAATATTTTGTTTATAACATTGACTTGACTGGGTATTAGGTTGTTTTGACTTGGGCTTGGAATGGTGTTTTGGGTCAAATGTGTTTAAAATGGGATTTTGGGCTTGTTATTAAACCTGGGCTTTTAAGGTTTATAATTTAAGGATTGTAGGCTGACCCGGCCCATTAAGTGAGCCCGGGTTGGTTCGTAGAAAATGGGTATGCCTTCGGCTTTGGTTTTTCGCACTCTTTCCATTCTCGTGCTCGGTTTTGTTCGTATTGACTTCGTTTTTGTCCTTTTATTTAATATCCGTTACATGCAAGACACAATTGACAAAACTCATATATTACACTTATTTTTCATGTTATTTTTGCCTTTTATGCTTTATTTTATTAAGGTAAAATGATATGTAATTAAAACACATATCACCTTGGGCTGTAAGTTTCAGCCTACCATAGTCATGAATTTATATGTCTACGGAACCAAGAGCGATATTCACACTAATGCAAGAATGGGGAAAGAAAGATGATACAACCATGAGAGGAATGTGATGTGCGGTTTGTCGTTTGAGGACTTCTACACGAGAAGTTTTACAACTCCCTAGGCAGTGCACCTAATCATTGTAGTGTAGTATGGGCAAGACTCAGGGTTGTTGATCGTTCACTCGAGGAATAGGTTGGGAAGGCTTGATCATGGTCTAACAATATTCTAAGGGTTGAGGGAAGATTCTTTTTGTATTTTTGTATTTTATGGAAAGCAGGTAAATCATATAAATGGAGAGAGTGGTTTGGTTTTAGCTATTAAACTAAATAATAATCTAAACTAATGGTGATAACAATAAGATAAAAGAGTATGTCTATTTAATCATGTATTACTCCTTATATTGCTTCTCCTAGTGTTGTTGCCTTGTCACACTTGTGATGATCTATGTAATTATTTCCTAAAGCATGAACGAATTACATGAACCCGCCGTCTACTTAGTACGCCGATAGAGCAACGCACATGCAAGGTAGTATGAAGACTGTTACCCAATGGTATCCTTTCTACACAATCACGTTTCCTTAGACATATCAACAACGATTATAGACAGAAAGCTAGTTTTCTAAGACCTAACGTGCACATCCATCACAAAAAGCAACATTACTAAGATCTACATTCTAGGTTTCATACAATCATAAATAAACACAATAAT
>BQNB010051235.1:3167-37568 GCA_026074375.1 Tanacetum coccineum
AATCTTGAAAAATGATACTTTCATGAGGGGAGGGTTGTAAGTCCAAACTTCGAAAATATGAGTCATATTCGCGCTAAGTTTGAGTCAATCGGGTTTGATTGTTTGTTAGATATTAACGAACAAATTATACCTCGCTTTGTTCTTGAGTTCTACTGTCAACTCACTTTTGCCTACAATCCTGAGGGTCAATTCATTGTCAATTTTGTCATTCAAAATAAGTCTTTTTCCCTCACTCTTGAGGAATTCGGTCAAATTCTAAAAATCCCTTTCAAAGGTCATGCCTCTATCACCGAAATGTGGTCCCTTGACCATTTGTCGGTCAGTGTTCCAAGTAGAGGTCTCTATAAAACCAAACCCCCATCTCCAAGAGTCATTAAGTCTCTTATTCAAATTCCACGTCAAGGTCAAGAGACTCGTACCAAAAATAAGAAAACCATTGTCGTTGGTGAAAACGAAATTTTAACCCGAGAGATTCAAACTCATATGAAACCATGGGTTGAGATTATTCGTGAAAACGCCATTTGTCAAGGAGGACATAGGGATCATGTCTCCGCTTGTCTTTGTCACATGCTCTATTGCATTGAGACATCCACTCCTTATAACCTAGCATTTTTCATTCTCAAAAGAATGGAAAAGACTCGATTCAAACCTAAGGAAGTCTTACCTTATGGTATGCTCTTGACTAGGTTATTCAAACATGTAGTGTCCGTCTCTCCTGAGCTAGCTTTTGATCGTTATCTCTCACATGATCGAGCCATGCATCCGCTTGCTCCTCACTACGAGCGAAATACACGAGAGGATCGTGGCAAGAAAAGACCTCGTGAGCTAAATGCTAGCTCCTCATCCTCCACTCTAAATCATCCATCGTCATCTCATCCCTTGAATGATTCCATGCATGAAAATGATGATGAATCTTCTCATTCCAATCCTTCCTCTCCACCTCAAAACACTTCTTCCTCGTCAAACAATGTCTCTAGAGTCCCTCAAAACCCTCCTTATGAAAGTCATGACCTGAACACCCTTTTATCCGAAACCATAACATTTCAAACTCAACAACAAGATGCTCACCGAAACGGATTAAGGTCAATTGGATAAGTTCTCAAGAACATGATGAGAGGAAAAAAGAAGTAAAGATGTTGGCATAACTTCTAAGAGATTATTGCAATTCTTATTCTTATATCTCTTATCTAATACATTATATTAGAACTATGATAATGAATGATGATTTCTGAGTGTTAGGATGATCTTTAAAATAGTTTTATCATCTTATAAATGCCTTGCTAGTTAATAATTTATGCTCTTATGTGAATCTTATTAAGGATTATCAAAATTGCACGCTTAAGATTAATGATTGATGCATTGTTAGTTTAGATTTACTTGAATTTTGACTGACTTGAGATGTGATACTTCTGTGGGAAAATAATGGGAAAAAATATGTTCTCTCCAGAAAACGGCCCCTGAATTCATCAGGCGCCCCCCTTACCAATCCGAGACCGCCCAACAATAAGGGACCGCCAACAGGAGGGAACATAAATTTCAAATTTCTATTTTTTTGTATATTTGACCACCCTAGTCCTAGACTCTTGCTGGAACTTCCTTCTTTGAACACAATTTCTTCAATCTTCATCTCCAACACCATGCTTTGCCATTTCTTTTTACCTTTTTCATTATTTAAACCATCAATCTTCATCATCATCATCATGCTTCTCATATTCTCTTCTTCTTTCACCCAAATGTCTTGCTCAAATCATAACCCAAAATTTTTAAGAAAACCAAAGATGTCGGTTCGTCAAGTATGGAAACGTAAGACATCTCTTCCAAGATCATCACCTACTTGTCAAAATGACTCACCACCACCACTTTCAACTAACACTCCCCACTCTATCTCACCACCTATGAACTACCCACAAAGAGATCGAATTATTAATCAACTCCACACAATCTCCACACTCATCGATTCTCAAACCCCTACACCACCTTCTTTACCACACCCATTGGTTCCACCTCCTACTCATGCTCAAGTAGGATGTCATGCTAGCTTTTATCATTGTTGTAGGTACACCACCAACCACTTCCACTCATTAAGGAATGAAATTAATTTCATTCAATTCCTTGTCACCCGTATCATACCTCAATCACAAGTTCATCACCACAATGAGTCACCATCTTCATCATTCTCACTCTTCAATTAATCACTCCCACGTGATTAATTTGCTTTAATAAACGTTTCCTACCTTTTGAGTATCACATCCTCATGAAGTCAAGAATCATCTACTAGTTTACTTTCATTAGATGCTTTAATATGTTGTGTTTTAGTTATGATTATCTCATGCTTGTATCATCATATATATTGTCCTTGTGAATATATATGATTTATTTATGAATTTAAATGCACTTTACTTTATGAGTTTTTAAATGTGTGGATTATACTCTTAAGATATTTTTCATGCCATATTTGCTTGCACTTGTACTTCTAACCTTGTTTTGTAGCAAACAAATTATCGTAAGATCGATCCCTTGGTGCCCCGAACAAGGGGGAGCTTACATCAAGGGGGAGTCTTTTATCGTCGATTTCTTTCTCTCTACTACGACTCGACGATCAACCTTTTTGGATTCGACAAAAGGGGGAGAAATAGAATTAAACTCATTAATAATTTATAAACTTCTATTTTTATACTAAATGAGTTTATGTTTTGTCATCATCAAAAGAGGGAGACTGTTAATAAAAATAATGTCTAAAAACGTTATTTATATTTTTCGACCTCTCAATGTTTTAATAATAATAAAATGTGAAAACGTTTACGATAAAATTAAATGTTTATAAATTACTAATCATAAAATTCTATTTCTAAGATTAATCACTTAAGGTATGGATAAACAAATCATTAAACATGATTAGTGATCAAGAAAATATTTTCCTTAAACCTTACATTTCTACAAATATAAAAACAAAATATTTATTCAATAAAAGAAATGTTTTATTAAAAACATAAAATTTGAAATTTAAATTTCCCTCCCAAAATAGAAGATTCTATAACAGATGCAACCTTCATCACAAAAGGACAAAAAAGGGAGTGGAGTCTAGTGGCGGCCCCCTTTTAGGCCTGGCGGCCCCCTTATATATAAGGGACCGCCACCAGTAACGGTCATTTTTTGTCCCCTATAAATACTGGGCCACCCCATCTGAAAAACAGAACCTCTTGCAACGAATTTTCTCAGATCCATTTTTCTCTCTTCTTCATTTCTTTCTAAAACATATAGCTTGATCACTAACATTCCTTGATCTTGTTTCAAGTGATTAATTCTTTCTTCCTCCCTTCTTCTTCTTCTTCTTCTTCTTCTAATCAAGTGCAAGAGAAGAACAATCGTATTCTTCTATATACGAATTATTTTCAAGTGATCTCTCTCTTCCTCCTCAAGATCACAAATCTTCATTACATATATTTAGTGTTGTTGTGTAAATTGGATTGTGTGTAGATCCACGTGTGTAAATTGTGTATTGGTGTGATTTGGATTGTGTGTCAATCCAAGGGTATATATATCTTATGAGTGTGTAAAGACTTAGTGAAGTCTTAGATTGGTTCTAGCTAAGATTAGGACTCGACATCTAGCTTAGTGTCGGAAAAGAAAATAAGCGACGTGTAAACGGTTTTCTCCGCCTAAAGGGAGCTTGTTGACATAGTGAAATCTCGAGTGGAGTACTCGGGGAGTGGAGTAGGAACGAAGAGGTGCTTCGTTGCCGAACCACTATAAATCTTGGTGTCTTGGTTTGATCGTTTCTTTCCTTATCCCTTTATATTATTATTGTTCATTTAGTTCATTACATTAGATAGTTTTTGTTGTGATTCATATTGTTGATTGATTGACATATAACTCGAATCTAACAATTTTCTAAGCAAAGTTTTAAAACGGTAAATTAACCAGTAAACTATTCAACCCCCATTCTAGTTTCCTACAGTAATTTTTGCTGTTATGTTTATAAAACGAGTTAAAGTTTTGTAATCGGGTGGGTTTATTATTATTTATTTATTTATTTTAGGAGAAGAAAGTATTAACTTGTTGTAATATTTGAGGATTGTTTTTATTAACTTTTGATTCTTTGTGTTCTTGTTTGAAAGATGGTGAAGATATGAAGATATGAAGATGAATATGTGTAAAAGATTATATTGCCCACAGTTAAAGAATCATTACCTGATTAATAGATGTCGCGGCAAAGTTTTTTCTACTGATACATACAATAGAAAGATTAAAGGAGTTTTTGAATTTAACAAAGAAATTAAAAGTTGAGTGACCACAATAGAAAAAAAATGACAAGTAAGATTACTTTTCAGACTGTTAGCTATTTTTCTTAATATCAGAAACCCAATAAATGCAATTTTTTGTTAAAGCATAACATCATAGTATCAATCACTTACTATATTTTGGTTTCAGCATCAACATATACAAAAAGAAAAATGTACTGACATTATACTATATACACATTTAGCAAAAAAATAACGGGGCCAAAACACTGTTTATTAGAAAAAATAACAGACCCGTTATTATAGAATATTTCAAAAAACCCTTTATGCTATATAACGTTTATATAAATCCTTCTAAACTTATAATATATTTTAAAATACCCCCTTACGCTATATAACATTTATATAAATCCCCCTAAACTATAATATATTTAAAAAAAAACTCTTATGCTATATAACGTCTACATAAATCCTCCTAAACTATATACATTTTCATAAAAATTTCCCCTGTACTAAAAAGAAAAAAAAATAACCGGGCCAAAACACTATTCATAACGGCCCCATTATCGTAAAATATTTCAAAAATACCCCGTACGCTATATAGCAATTATATAAATCCTATAGCAATTATATAAATCCTCCTAAACTATAAACATTTTCATAAAAAATCTCTCTAACCTATAAAGATTTTCATAAAAAATCTTTGTCTTACAGTTTAATTAAAACTAAAAAAATCGAATACTTATTATTGAATAATTTTATTTTCGCGGCAACACGCGGGTAAATCCACTCGTTAATTACATGAATTATAAACATAGATCTTAATACATCACATGGAGCTTGAATACGTCTTTGCAGCAATCCACTTTTCTAATAGAACCATAGCTTCTTTAGGCTTGTATTGTGGCACTGAATGACCAGCACCCTACGATGGAAGGAATAAGAAACTTCTGTTAACAAAATTAAACAAGTAACCATCCAGCGGATTTTAGGTAAACATTGCTTCCAAAGTTAAAAACTATAAATCACAATGATACGTGCAAGAGACCAACAGTTGAAGAATTCAACAACTTCATTTTTCATAACCGTTGCACGTTGCATTAGAACTTTAGAAGTATCATGCATAATTTTAGGTTAGTAGTGGTCCACTACTTCATGCATTTGTCCCATGTTTATTTTGTTAGTTTTATTCTTAAAGTCTAGGAGGTCTTGTATTTTTAGTATTTAAGTCTTTGTCGTATGGAACAGTCCAAGAGTAGTTGTAGTCTAGCTGTTAGTTTAATTATGATCTCATATCAATGGTGCTTTCATTGAGAGTGTTTAGCCATTCAATACGTGTAAGGTGTTGGTAGCGATAAGTTTTGCGAGGTTCTTGGCCATGACTTGGAGAGTCTTTGGCAACCTTAGCTGACTCATTATCCAAATTCGTCACCGTCATCGATGCAAACAATTCTCAGCGCGATATTATCATCGAAAAACAACGACAAACGTTGGTACTCATGTCGAACATCACTCAAACTTACCAATGGAATACCAATCCGTCTAACACTACCAATATCGCTAAAACCGACAAACCTACCACTAAAACTCCCATCGTTCAAAATAATCAACTGGAATTATAGATTTTTATTGCCGTATCTATGCCGTTCCCGTATCTTGAATTTTTGATTTTTGCCGTTTCCCGTTTCCGTATCGTCCCCGTATCCCTTTGCCGTTCCCGTTTCGGTGCTACATAGGGTACAAGTACAACCGGCGAATTTCCTCAAACCGTTGCTTCAAGAATCTGTTGAATTACTTCGCGGGACACCGGTGTAAACCACCTGCCTTTATTTTTCTCCAATCTGGACACGACCCTCCCTGGAAGTCGCATGAACCGAGTTACACAATCATGAGCCTTGAGGACAAGGCTCGTTTTGAGGCGCGAAGTACTGATACGTGAAAGAGACCAACAGTTGAAGAATTCAACAACTTCATTTTTCATTACTGTTGCACGTTGCATTAGAACTTTAGAAGTATCATGCATAATTTTTGGTTAGTAGTGGTCCACTACTTCATGCATTTGTCCCATGTTTATTTTGTTAGTTTTATTCCTACAGTTTAGGACATTGTATTTTTAGTATTTAAGTCTTTGTCGTATGGAACAATATCAGAGAAGAAAAATGAATGGAACAATATCAGAGAAATGAAATGAAAAGTTTAGTCCAAGAGTAGTTGTAGTCTAGCTGTAAGTTTAATTATGTATTAGGAGAGTGATCATCTCAAATCGATCTCATATTACACAATGATAACAATAAGCATATTATATCTTACCTTAACCGTAGCAAATGTCAAAGAGAAATCGTCTTGTGCATATGTCGTTTCATATCTACAAAAAAATGCAATAAATAAGCATACAATTAAGTCATGGGATACGCAAAAGAAGTGTTTCTCAGTTGCTCACCCTCCGACTTGAGTGTCAACGTAGAATGGCTCCCATCGGCTCTTAACTCCAAGATTTAGACCAACTATCCATTGCTCGATTCCAACGTATGGAAATGTCATATCATGATCACCACTGCAAATAAAATGACACACTCTATCTATAACTGCTAAGTGATTCAGGATAGCCCATAGCTGTTTTAAGGGAAAGAACAGTTAAACTTTACCTAAAGATCAAAGAACGACAATTTTTGCTGACCAGTTTCTTATGGTAGTATAAACTACTAAAGATGTCATACGAATAATATGGCGTATCATTTTTCCCTTGCCAATAATGAATGGTCATGTTGAACATATCCCATCTCCCAATTGTACCCTGAACACAAATTGATAGACACAGGTTAAGAAACTAAATGGGTATTGCGGATTTACACCTCTTAGAAGGTACAGAAAGTTTAAGATGAATTACCTGGCGAATGTTAAGAGCTTGTTGCACAGCCTTGTCATTTGCCCAATATGGTGCAAAATTAAAATAGTACTCCTAAGAAGCAAAATAAACACAAGACATATCAAAACATAGTTACAGGTTCTTATTGTGTGGTTGAATCTCTATGCGATAAGGAAGGAGATGGAATGAAAGAGAAAGAGACAATACTCGACAATATGGCTTTAAATCATCGCTATCACAAAGTGGCTCCAAAATTTGTTCGAGATTAATTCCACTTATGCACTGCAATTGAAACATTTATGGCATCTTTAGTTGAAGAAAAATTCTTCTACTTTTCCGTCTCAAGTTTTCTTGAAAAAGGAGAAGGTTTTTCTTCTCTAAATAAGTATTGGAAACATAGAAAACACGTTTAGATAGTTTATACATTCTTTCAGCAATGTGGAAATGTGGAAAAGTATAATATGTGAAAAGTGGGTAAAATGGTTAAAAATACACACAAAGGTCAAAAATACACACAAAGGTCGAACAAAATGGTCAAAAAAGTAAGGTTAGGCATGTTATTTTCTTTCTTTTCCATCAAATTTTGATTTCAACATGTTTTCTACTAATAATCCTGAATTTGTTTCTGGAAAAATTGGCTCAAATTTCACCAACAAAATGATCCCTTAGATTGTTTAATGTTTTTTTTAAGCAAATATGGTTTTGTAAATTAATGCAATCAACTCACTTCCTCGTATCTTTGAAGACTTTCTGAACATAAGGTGTTCGTTGTATTCATGTTCAAGTAATTACCGTGACAATTAGCTTTTGCAGACTGCAAAATCAAGTTATTATTATAAGTATATGACTCTAGTATAATGGTAGTTTGTTTAAAGAATCAAGAATTACCTTATAAACATCATGAGATATAAGTGCCATGCGATGAGCATATCTAAGTCTAGAATTGAAGTCAATGAACTTATCGGTGAGAGGGCTGCAAAGAATATACCCCTACGTCCCAATTTAAGAAACATACAGTAGTTTTGCATTTACATGTATAGATTTTGTGCTTTAAAGTTCTTAAGTTGAATCACTTACTTGAATATTCAGTGCTGGTAGCTCACCACGTTCATTTGCTACAAGCAAGAACTAGTCAAAGATCATTATCTTTTTTCGTTCATAAATTAGTGGTAACTTTAAAATGTTTTTTATTACCGTTGTATACTTCTAAAGTAACTATAGGCACGACAATTCCCATGTAAGAGAGGCCACCGATGTATAGTGGATTTGTTAAATACTTTGGATGGTCGATAAGAAACTGCATGTGCATTGTAAACATTGAGAATGAAACACTCAAATACCCAATATTAATTTTAACACAGGTTCAGAAGAAAAGAAAAAGGGAAAAGTTTATCAACCTTTCTAAGAAACTCATTAGCTTGCTTAGCCATAATGCTATCGCTGCTAACCGATGCTTCTTGTGCTGTGGCATATGAAAATCCAGTCCCAGCCGGAATATCGACAAGTAGGACATTAGCCATCTTCAAATATATTAGCAACCATTAAAATTTTTATCTTGTCAATGTCAATTTCCAAATAGTAATATATCATTGTACAATTGTACATAGGGTGCGATTGTGAACCTTTGTCCATGAGTTTGGATTCAATGTCATTGTTATGTTTTCTGGAGCATTGTCAAAGTTGAAGCTAAGTGGACCTATGAAAACAATTCAAAAATGCTTTTAAAGAAAAGTGAACAAAACTATACCTTTAAGTTAACAATTAACTAATGATCAGTTGTACACTTCATGGGCTTATGCCTTGTTTATTGTTTAACTTGTTGTACTTATGATTAATCTAACTAGTTTCTTAACTTTTTTATTAGTTTGTACTCATACAGTCGTTATACATTACAAAATGGGCTAACAAGCCACCTAAACAAAATAATCAAAAGGTCTGATAAAACTGAATGAGATCACATATACCGATTTGATAGAAGAAGGTTAGAACGGCAGAAGCTCCCGGGCCGCCAGTGAGATAAAATAAAAGAGGGTCTTCTTTGGGGTTTCTTTCCGACTCAACAAAATAGTAGAATAGTTGCACTTCTTCCTTTTCGCCTATTCCCACATAACTGTGAAAAGAAAACATGTTAAGTTAAATTAAACATGAATGCATATTTGTTTCGCGAGATAGTGATCATATTCACTAAATGTTTAAGCCAAACAATCAAGAATGTAGGATACGTCCCCGAAACATTGAACATGTACATTAATGATTTGGCGGCTAGTGTTGGAATATGTCCAAGTATAAATTAATATATGTCCGGATTATTTATTCGAGCCTAAGGGGACGCACGCGTTAATACGTAAAACAATTAAAGAATATATTAAATGTAATATATTTATGTGATAAGCATAACTTATGTTAAATAGTTAAAGTAAATATTTAATGAGTTATTAATATGGCATTTAAGGAAAAGAAAGTAACGGTTTTCTTTTTAATTGGCCATAAACCCCTATTAAGAAGGTGAGAGGGTTTTCCTTGTAAGGACAAGGAATTTAGCCTATAAATAGAGGTTAAGGGATTCATTGTTAAATGTACCTTGAAAATATAATCCCTAAATCTCTCTCCATCTCTTTTGTTTAATCGATCAACCAAAACTCAAAAGGGTTTTCGGTTCTTGTGTTGGTTCGATCCAAGGGGAAAAACCACAAGGGTTTCAATCGTTGATTTCTACGAGAACGTGGTGGTTTTATTGCTTATCACTACTAGTACTAGCATACTTAATTGTTTGCTAAAGAACGTATAGTGTGTGGAAGCTTAGAGGAATCATACTTTGATTCTTGTGGTTTCGCGTGGTATTATACACACGCGTATATAGAAGACGGTGTTTACGGTTACCTTTAAACGGTGTATCGTTTCGTGCTAAAAGGTACATGTTTTCTATCTTGTTAATTATTGTGTTCTACACGTGACCATTTATTCCGCTGCGTACTCGTGTTAATTTAATTGTTAATTAGATCATAAAACCCAACAGTGGCATCACGAGCCATCGTGTAGAATCTTTAATTACAAGAAATTAAGTTGGACAAAATTAGAGTTTCATAATTAATTTTAATGCCCCGTTGGGCGTTTTTTGTTAAAAAGATTTGATCTTGAAGGTTAATAAAATTAATTAGACGAGATTTAGGTTGTATGCAACTTTATATAAAAACTTGATATATTAATTGTTAATTGTTTTAAGTTTTTGTTAATTGTTAATAAGGATCCATGATAAAATCATGCAAATTTATCATGGATTGATATTAGATATTATAATCTTGTTAATTGTTAAAAATGATAAAAAAGATTTGGATTTTAGAATATGATTAAAAATACACATTAATTTTTATTTAAATATTTGTGCTAACGGTAAGAACATTTGATTCATAAATATTTCTGAAGACCCTTATTGATGATATCAATGGGCCGAAAACTTAGTTAAAAAGTTTTATGAATGCTCTAGGTGGCCCTGCGATTATATAACTGAATGCGGCCATTCTATGAATAAATATGGCTGTATTATTGATAGACTAATTAGATCATATTTACTGTTTGCATGCCTTAATTTGTTATATGTGTTTAAATAAATGATATTTAGCTTAGTTAAAGTTTTAATGGTTATTTATTTTCAAGTTCTTGACGTGATAATAAAATAAAAAGAGTTTTTCGAAACAAAGAAATTTTTAAAACCTGACATGAATATCAAATAAGATTTAGTCATGGACTATTATAATACAAACGTCAGAAAATTTGTGATCCTGGCTTACATCCGGTGTAAAATCTTCCATGATTAGACTACAATTTATAGATACATAATGGTGTATAAATTAAGTTTTAATTTTAGCAATGACGATAATTTGCAAAAGGTAACTATATATATTGCATAGTATAAGTATCGGGGAGACTCATCAAGACTTTGGTCTTGTAGATTACCATTTCCTCTAGTAATACCTGACTACTTGGTAGTTACCTTTACCTCTTGTATATACTTGTAGGTAAGTCGCGAATAGGTCTAGGGGTTTTTGATGAATGATTTTTAATCATTCTGTTAATCTTTTCCTGCAGTAAAAAAGAAAATCCTTACATTAAACACCACGTTGAATCGTCAGTTTTAAGGTATCACTAGTTTATGTAAATAGAGATATCAATGATCAGTATGGCGGATATACCTAGAAAATAATAACTTAATATGAGAAAAGTATATTATTACAATAAATGTTATACGAAGATGATAAAGCATGCTTTCTTCGTCCAAAATTTTACACGTACAAATAAAAAACCATTATCAACTAAGTTTATTGCCATCCATTTTATAGAAAGATCACTATGTATAACTGCTCTTTTACCATGCGTGGAGACGCATGTAGATTTTGCAATCACAATGTAATAATACGCTTTTCCATGATAAACTGTGAGTGTTACATAAATACTGTATTAGAAATTGGACAACTTAGCGTTTATGTGGTTAGTACCTGTAAACACTGGCATCTGGAATGGGAATGCAACATGGTTGCTTCAAAGATATTAATTGTAAATAAATAAAGGAGTCCCATAATGGGATTAGAAATTGCAAAAGTTGTGAATTTAATCAAATCGTGATTACCATGAATGACTACCATCACTGAGCAGATTTCAACGATTGTGGTGGGGTATGTACAAGATGTGTCCTGAAACCTTAGAAATTAATAGGTTATTTCATATAAAACTTTGGGTAGTTAATTTTCTTCAAGGAGTATTATCTGAATATACTAATTATTGAACACATATATGTTTTAAATTGGCACTACCTGTCTAAAACATAAACCATTCGGTTATCATGAACGTATGTTTGAAATTTCTGGAAAAAATTTCAATGACTGGTTTCGCAAATTTAAATGGTCTATGAGATAGTTGAAAGGAGTATTGGATTGTCATTGAACGAACCTCTTTCTCTTGCTATCATCCCCTACCGATTCCGATTACTTGCGCAGTGGGAAAAATGCGGGGTATATTATTCCTAATGAGGTGACTTTCGTTATCTCGGAAGTAATGCTCCTGAACTTTAAAAGACAATTCAAAAATTCCACACATATGAAATGCTTCAGGACTTAAAACCATGTTTGAGAAACATTGGGTGGAGTAGGTTAGACCTGGATACAAACTTTCCATGCTATGCACACGAGGATAGAGAGGGCAAAGACCATTGGTCCCATATGTCCATTAGATGAAGAATTATGTGGACCTGTAGATGGTCTGATTATGTGTCTTCTCCACAAGAGCTAAGGTGTTTGGATTAATCTTGACTGTGCCGTCACTACAATTGGAATCAATATACAATGTGTAAGAACAGTTGGTGAACTACATGCTCTGCTCAATGATATAAAAAGAAGGTTGTACCTAAAAGAGGCTGAAATAAGCAAACCCCACAAGTAAAGATGATTAAATGTGGTAAAATCCAGAAATCCGAATTTTAAGAAATCCGCTTATAATCTAAAGGTAAGTAAAGCTAATGGCAAGGAAAGATAAACTCGTTTATATCCTAAGTCCTAAAAAACCCGAAGCCTTCTGCTAAAGTAGCATCCGAGTCTAAGGATGACACCTATGCCCCCGTCACTG
Organism: Tanacetum coccineum; assembly: GCA_026074375.1. NCBI lineage: Eukaryota > Viridiplantae > Streptophyta > Magnoliopsida > Asterales > Asteraceae > Tanacetum > Tanacetum coccineum. The sequence continues at coordinate 15,891 of BQNB010051235.1, forward strand.
TAAAAGAGGTAGGTTGCAATGTAGAATAGAATATGTCCTGTCTTCCTTGCTGAAGGATTTGATTTAAGAAGAAGATGCAAGTTGCACTAGCCATTTTCTTCATAGTCTTCATAATATACATAATTTTCTTTTCCTTACTAAATCCTCTAGGGTGTTAGGACACTAGTTGCGTGGTACTTATTATTTTGTAACACAAAACAAGGGATTCAGGATGAAAAGAAGCTGAAAAACGAGGTCTCCTATACTTGTACGTGAGGCAATGGTGTTCGTCCAAGTAGAATGCGAATCAAAGTTTTGTAACTTAGTTATACCTAATGTCCTTGTAGATTTGTTTAGACAATTGTCATTAGCACTACTAAAACTAAGAGAGATAGTTTTCATTTCTCGTTGGTTGACAATGATTGTGTCAATGTTTTACCGAATTGTGGAATTTCATTTCAAAGATTGGTGTTATCTTTATTTTAATGTTATTCCTCGTAATGGTAAATTAAGAAATTGTGATAGCAATGATCTTGTACCGAAATGTTAATTTCTATTTATAATGTTTAGCAATAAGAAGAGTCAAGCATACTTGGACTCCACATATCTATCACTTTCGACTTGCTCATAAAAACCAGAAACGATTAAACAGCTGAAACAAAAGTTGCTGTTAAAGTCAACAGATGATAATCTTTTGAATAAATGCGAATCTTGTTTATCTGGAAAGAAGACAAAAGAAACCTTTCCCTCATAGTAACGAAAGGTGCAAAATGATCGTTCTAGGGTAATAAAACGAGACTGAGTGTAAGTGACCGAACTAGGACATGTGTCAAGACAAGGTGTCTATCTACTTCATTACAATCACAGATTCTTATAGTGCGTTATTGGTTATGTTTATCTGCATAAACATAAACATGAGTCTTTGAAACGTATCAAAGTGTTTTAAAAAAATTGAAGTTAAAATCAACGTCGGGAAGACCAGTTAAAGGCAATAACGATCAGATCGGGGTGGCTAATACTATTAGCCTAGATGTTTAAAGATTATTCGTAAACGCTAATGTACAATGTTCAACATCGAACTCCTCACATGACGACAGCCACAACATAATGTAGTGACTAAGAGAAGTAAACACGTACTATTACATAGATATGGTGCGATCTATATATGAATCGTACCAACTCTGGCCATTATCCTAATATTGGGATTATGCTCTAGAGTCTGCAATACGCAATCTCAGTATTGGTTATCCAAGCTAAGAAGGTAGATGAGACACCATAAGACCTGAGGTAATGGGAAAAGTTCCAAACATGTCTTACCTTAAAGTCTGGGGATGTGAGGGCTCTTGTGAAAGAGAGATACGCCAGACAAACTCGAATAAAATCTTGTTAATTGTAACTTCATAGATACCCAAAGGAAACGGCTGGGTTAGCAATATTCTATAATTCCCACCAATGAAAACAAAAATTGTTGTAGCATATATATGCTGAATACTATGAGAACTCATAGTAATCAAGAAATCAGTGGAGGGCGAGAAGGGCGGTAGATCTTGACGAAATTCAAGAAGAAGAAGAATACCATCACCTTCTAGAACTCTAGCAAAACATTACCTCAAGAGGTGGAAGGGTTTTTTGAACCGACCACAAGGTAGAGAGATTTCCAGAAATCTCGTATGATCCAAAGACCGCATCGTGTAGCTCCAAACCGCTTATGTCTAAATTAGATGGTGAGAGGTGATCATGAGTCAAGGTGGGAACTTAAATGAACCCCAAGCTATAAAGTCGCAATGTATGGATCAAATAGAGTGGATGTGTAAGTTAAGAATGCGGAAATACATATCCATAGATGGACAACATTGGTAAGGTCCTGGTCTAGGCCTTCCCTCCCTTGGTTGTTAAGAACGTTGGACATGTTGGTTATGTTTAAGTAAAAGACTGACATGAATGTATTGTACACGTCTATAAAGCGTCTCTTGATACAAATGGGTTTAACTCAACTCTACGGGGATTGATTATGAAAGAACACGTTCTCACCTGTCGCTGACATTTAAGGCTAATTAGAATTCCACAAAACTAAAGATCGGCATACCATGAATATTAGAGATGGGCAAATGGAATCTGTAAAACACCGTAATCTTAAATGGTTACCCTTGATGAAGACATCTATATGGTGCAACCAGTAAGTTTTGTTGATCCTAATCATCCCAGGAGAAGTATAGCAATGCTCCGAAATTCCCATTTATGGTACTTAAGCACAGCATGCAATGAAGCTGGAACAAAAGATTTGATGAGGAAATTAAAAAGGTTTTGCGGATTTACTTCAAAATCTTGAGTGAGTCCCATGTTATACTCGAGAAAGGCAAATTCGGGGAGAAATAATTAGACATTCACATCTTAGAATGTTAGATGACAATAGATCAGTCATGTGAAATCACATCCTAGTTTACAATGTGATAAATGTGATTAATCTATAGTAAAGTGTATTTCCATGAAGGATTGGTGGAAAGGCAGCATTTATTCTATGGAATCAAAATCTATATAGGGACGATCAAGCGAATCTGAAAAATGGTACTATTGTCAAAATGCATACAATTGATTAGAGAGAACTTGAAGGAGATATAAGAAGAGGTATAATCCAAACGTGGTCTATGATATCCCCTATATGCAAAAAGAAACTTGTACTTTGAACAAACACAAGGATGCTCAAACACCTAATTAGGATGAAGTCGCATGAAGAATGTAACCTTAATCTTCGGTCTGTACGGGTCCATTCAAGTATGCGGTTAGGTGCACTAAACCTGATTGTTGTCGTTCGTCTGCAAAAATTATGTACAAGCCTAGATGTTCAACTAAATCCAGGTGAACCGCACTGGACTGCTGTGAAAAACATCCTATGAAGGAATTTAAAAATACTAAGAGATAGTGCGTTCCTGGGTTTTTATGGTGGGAATCTTCTAGCCATAGAACTTAGTGTTAATGTGGCTAGATTGGCGATGCGGATTCGAGACTTGATAGAAGATGACACTTAAGTCCTCAGACATTATATTTTTCGCGTTTATGAATGGAGTGCGACATTGATTGGAATAGTGTCCAAGCAAAGTACCACTGTAATGTCGCTACAGAATCGTGAATACAGTAGCACTGCGTACAGAAGCTGCCCATTGAAGCTGTTTGTCTGGTATTAGGAAATTAGATATAGCCTTCAAGTGGCTTGAGATTGTATCCGACAACGGATAAATGAACCTTATGAGATAATGTACCATGGCGACCATTCAGCTGCATTTTATTATGCTAATGAACTCGGGAGTTCATAGAAAGAGCGTCCGAGACACTAATCAAAGATTGACGATAATCATTATTTTTCGCGATGTGTGTTTAACTGTGGGTCGAAATAAGGATACTATAAAGTTCTCACAGATAAGCAATCCTAGCTGATCACTTTTACAAAGGCTTAGTCAAATTAGAAAAGCTTACTCAACATGCCAGGGAGGCATGGGGCTAGTCTTCTTGCTAGTATATTCATGTAGATCTGTTGATTTTTAAGTATTTGGAAACGGATGAAAAAAGCTATTTTATTTTTATGGATACAGAGTACGAAGGTATATATTGTATTTTATAGTTATATAAATTGTCCCTATACTTTGCATGTTTAAATATCCAAGAACGCTAGAAAGTATTATGTCAAAAGAGTTAAATCCGTTGTGCCAGATTAAGCAATAGGATAGAATATTTGTGTTTAACTAAGACAATTATCTTGTCTTGAGTGATTTTGGTATGATATTATAGATATGTATAATACATATTAATAGATGATAAGATATCCTCACCCAACACACATGATATTCATAAGAAGGAATATTGTATTACCCCACCACATAAGAAATATCACTTTAATGGTCGACGTCATCAAGTGATCTTGTACGTGATTTTATTACAAAATCCTTAGACTTGAGAGGCATAGTATAGGTTTAGTCATATTGTAGGATCTTCCTTATTGATAATTAGTTCTATAGTTGATCCTGAATATGTAGTGACTAATCAGGGCTTAGTCAAAAGGTTTATGCACATGAAATGACTGTGACACTGTACGTCAATATAGAAATTTTGTTTCCTTCAAATTGTTGAAGAAAAAACCACATGGGCCCCTCATAGAAATAATGCAGCATTGTGGTGTATGGCCCGTACCTGAAAACTCAAGAAGGATATTATATGACTCATTGATTTTTCATTAATCTTGATTACTCATATATGAGAAACAGAATCGTTAAATATGAAGAATGACATCGATTCCATATCCAATTTAGACAACTATCTAAACAAAGGTGATAGTAAATTCAAAATCATTGTTCATTTGTAGAGCAGCGCCCTTAAACCAACACCCGGGCTGGTTGTTTGGGACATTGCGTGTTGCTAGACGCTTACCATATGTTATTATGATAATTCATACGCATGTCCCAAGTGGACTGTTGATAATGATTTCCAAGTAATAAATTTAATATAATCCGGGATTATTTATCGTGCCTAAGGGACAGCACGGCGTTTAATAAACGTAAAACAATTAAATAATATAATCAAATGAAAATATATTTATGAGATAAGCTATAACTTTATTGTTAAATAGTTTTAAAGAAAAAGTTTAATGAGTTATTAAAATGGCATTTCAAGGAAAAAGAAAGTATACGTTTTTCTTTTAATTGGTGCCATAAACCCCTAAAAGAAGGGTAGGAGGGGTTTTCCTTGTAAGACAAGGAATTTAAAGCCTATAAATTATAGGTTAAGGGATTCATTGTGTGACGGGCCTAGAAGAAATCAAACCGCCTAAATCTCTCTCCCTTACTCTTTTGTTTAATCGATCAAACCAAAACTCAAAAGGGTTTTATCGTACTTGTTTGTGTCTAATCCAAGGGGAAAAAACCACATAGTGGTATTCCAAATCGATGATTTCAACGAGAACGAAGGTGTTTTATTGCCTTATATCTACTACTATACTAGGCCGATACCTAATAAATTGTTTTGTTAAAGAACGTAAATTTGTGGAAGCTTATGAGTAAATCATACTTTTGAAATCTTGTGGGATTCGCGTGGGTATTATACACACGCGTATATGGGAAAATACGGTGTTTACGGATACCTTTAAACTGTAATCGTTTCGTGCTAAAAGGTACATGTGTTTCCTATCTTGTTAATTATTTTGTATCTACACGTGACCTATATTATTCCGCTCCTACACGTGTGTAATTTAATTGTATAATAGTATTAGATCATAAAACCCAACAGCTAGTTCGTGCTTGAGCCAGTTTTTCTTAAAGAGATAATAAATGAAGTAGAAGTTTAGAATGATACCCAGTTTCGAGCTTGAAAGGAAGTTGGCCAGGATATCCTGGGATCTTTGACAATCGATTTTGAATGTGATTGAGTTATCAAGTGAGATCCAAGTGTTAGAAGAATGAATAAGAGTGAAGAAATGATTAATCTTTTCGACCCACACTCCATTGTTTGGCTGCTTTCCAACTTATGGGATGAGTGCTATATAACAATTCCACCACGTTTACATAGAAAATATTCTAAGAGTTTAATGCGAATATAATTAGAATAACATTATATCTATTTAAAGGCTGATAAACTTGTACGAATCCAAATCGATATGCAACGGGTTGGAAGGCGCACATGACAATAACATGCCTAACCGGAAAGAAAGAGCGGAAAAGGTAGTTAAACTTACACATTAGTTAGGTACTGCATAAGTGTAAAAGAGTTGGCTAATATCAGTAACAATTTCATCCACACTTCTACTATATCTTTAGTTACTTAATTACAATTGTTGTCTGTTCAGTATTTTCGTCGATCGTACAACATAAAATATAATGTATCACGGTACATCTTATGGAAAACCTTTTGATGCAATTTCTCAAGAATCAAATTTTTGGTTTTATATTCAGTTTTAACAACTTAACAGTTAAATCACTGGTAAATTATCTTTGTTTCCTTACCAGTATATATAAGATGAATACAACCCAATAAGCGTCGAACACATTATTTATTTCACGAAAGGCATCAATCATTTGGATCGCTTAAATGCTTGAGTATCTACTAGGAATGTAGCCGTGCGCTATGAGACTGAATATTCAAGCAACACGAGTATAGAAGTAATGCATACATGTCTCACTTAATTCGTCTAAATCCTCACGGTGGCGCTCGAGCTCAGAAGCTCTTAGCTCTTCATCTGTAGTGCGTATCAAATAACCTGCACAATATATAACAACATTAGGCTATTTCAAAATTGTTTTCATATAATAAGTTCTAGTTGGTACAAACAAACAATACCGTATTTTGTTGTTCGTGTTGGATTATGTGAGTTGGACTAGCGGTGTACAACTAGAAATGTGTGAGCCTATTGGGGGCACACACGTTAAACACATAGAATGCGTTTGTAACTTCACGTAGCTTTCTAAAGTAAACCATTTGGACCGAATATCGACTAGACAAGACCATTGTGGTGTCCTTGTGAAACCGGCCACTTGGAAGGTTCTAGGGGATGTCTAGGTTCGATGGATGTAGGTGATAAGGAGGAGAAAGGTGTTGTGATAAGGTTTGGAGTCTTATTCTAAGGCTTATCATGAGTAGGGTTTAAGGGTTATAAAAACCCTCACCCCTAGCTCATATAGACGAGAAATACAGATCCAAAACCCTCCAAAATACTTGCTACTCCTCTCTTACTTACACAGCCGTAAACAAAACCTAAATAGGTTTTGTTGAATTTCGGTTCCATACCTTTATACCTTTTGCTTATTTTCGGTTGATCCAAAAGGGTTCAATATGATCGTGGTTTTGATCCCTGGCATTTAACAGACTGGTGTAGTATTTAGTTAATGTTCTCATTATGTGACAACAGCTAGAAGTGATTAGGGTTTGGTTAGTTAGATTTTCGGTTGTATCTTCCATTTTCGGGAGTATCAAATAATCGATTGTAAAACCTCGCCACCACTTTCTGATTTTGATCCAATGGTCAGAGTGGTTTTGGACTTTGGTCTTTTAGTTGTGGTTGATATACAAATGTTGTTTGCTGGTACACGTGAGGTTAGGACTCGCTCGGCTGCATTTTGTTGACGGGTTTGTGTAGAGCATCGTAGAGGTGGACATTTATCTATCTTTGTTTCATTATCTTTGCTGTTGACTTCAAGGGTAGTTTCTTGTACTATCTATGTTGTGTGTTTTATATTCACTTTTACTTGATCCATATCCGATACGTACTGTAGTGTTAATGGTTAATAAGTTATCAAATCCAACAATGGTATCAGAGCCAACTGTATTGGTGTTTTTTGGGTTACAAACATATTAAACCGCTAGGGCACTTATGAAATCTTGATTTATTTATTGTTTTATGGCAATTTATGCAAAGACATGCAATCATTTGCCATTAATTAATGAATAAAACACCTTGAATCAATTCTAGGTTACTTGATAATAGTAAGGAATATATCTAAAATTAAAGGTTAATTAAGCTGCTATGTTATTCTATTCTTGTTTTATCTCGGCCTTAAGACTCACGCACTCATGCTATATGATGGATGTGGTGATCTAGGTACTTTAGCTGAAACTTGTGAGTGTCTTTTGGTATTTCCTCAATATGGGGAAGTCTTTTTGAGACACTGAGGCATTTGTGATTACTTTTTCTATAAAGTAGTTCTGTCTTCACTTCTACTCCAATTTTCAGTCTGTTTTCAATTGCTTAATATGTGATAGGTCATGTGTGTCATTATTTGCAAATAGGATTTAATCGAAACTCTTAAAACGGACTATTACTTATAGAGAAATTTGGTTCTACATGTCTAATATTAAGCATACTCCTTGTGACTTGTTATGTGTTATTTACGAAACGGGGTTTTTGGACAAATATAATACGAACATTAAACTATGAAATTTGATTTCTTGTGAACTTTTAGTTTTTATGTGCGCAATATGGGGTTGAAATTTTAATTTATTTCGTTACTTTACATCTTATCCCAGCACCCACTACTTGCTTTCGGCTATGAGGGAATATTAGAAATTACTTATGTTTCGGACGCATGTGGGAGTACAATATAGGGTTTGGTAAATTTGTAATCCCACCATTTTGGCATCTTTAAAACTAATGTTAAACAAAAGGGTTCTTAACATAACAATATAGAATCATTTGTCAATTGGTAGTACGGTCACCCATTGTTGGTACAAACTTAAGAGAAGTTTAGGCGGGTGGGGGAAGTAAGGTTCCCCAAAAGTAGTCTGGTTTTTAATACGCTTTGCGTGTCCTATTTCTCCCCTTCTTTTGTGCGTCCAAATGGAGCCTTCCGAAGAACATTTGACAAAATTAGGTCATATATCAAAAGGTTAACTAAATGTTTTACTTACTTCTGTGCTACAAGTTGGTTTGACATGCTTATGTTACATTTTTGTTAAAAATTTATGTGTATACCCTTATGTGAATATTTTTAAGTCTATTGCATAGCAAAACTTGACACGTGCATTTGGGGTTGTCTCTCTGGTCAGACTCAGCGCTTTCCAACCCATGGCGAATTTTTTCCATGGTCAGACATTTGTCATTCTTCGTCGTTCTCTTTTGGTCGACTTAATGAGTTACATATGGTCATACATGGACCCGGAGCATAAGATGGGACGATAATATGCATTTGACAAATACTTTTTGGAGTTACTAATGTCATAGTATCATAAATCTATGAATTGCATTAAACAATGCAATCTAACGCTCGTCGCTTTACCTCTTGCCCCAGTTTTTTTTCGTTGGTAAGACCTCCGGTATAAGTAGGTGGTCAAGTTGGTCTTAGTCTTATTGTAATTAATTGGGTAGTTAATTCATTTAGAATTTAATTATCTAAAATGCCTAGAAAATTAACTTTCTATGTTTCTATTGTGTTATTGCAACATAATTCATAATACTCGGAGTTTGTTTTCTCATAGGAATACAAACATAGTCATCTTTTCTGGACAAATTAATTGTGTTATTGCAACATAATTCGTAAACGGACGTTTGTTTTCTCATAGAATACAAACACAGTCTCTTTTCTGGCAAAAAGAGTGAGATTTACTCCTATCTCTTCTCATTGATTGACGAGAATAAGATAGAGTTATAATTGAATTTTTCTCAATAAGATAGAGTTATCATTGTGTATATAGCTACCAAATAATGACATCTTGCACTTGTCACGATGTCTAAGTTTAACCGCAATGAGTAAAGAAAATTGCTAGCAGGTCTTCTAGGTAAATTTTCTTGGACTCGATTCGTTCCTAATAGTGCTAAACACCCTTGTGGTTAGACAGACAGATTAAGGAGGAAATGCATGATAAATATTTAAGTTAATGAATACATGATGGCTAGTCCCTCATCTATCTAAGTAGAACTTCATATACTCTGTACAATACCTAAGTACATTGCTACTTGTAGGCATTCTAAGAGAGTAGGAAAGTAAATAAATCGCTATTTGCTTTCTACTGGTGATGTAACACTTACAATGTTGAAAAATCCAGTGGGAGCTTTGCGTTTTATAACTGAAATAACATTCATGTGAGGTTGTCAATTTCAGTGGGAGCTACAAGATTCAATTCCTTGTTAGTTACCCATATTATTTCTAAGCTTGCTTTGAAATAATGTCATTACTTTCCGAATATGAACAACTATAGTTTTAAGGAAAAGTGCATTTTATTTTATAAGATAACATGTTGCCTTTCTGATGTTGCTTTTCGAAACGTTATCTATAGAATATTAATCCACAACTCCTTATTAAACATTATGGTTTGAAATCTACTTGTAATATCTATGACGCTATCATATTGTTTATACAAATGAGCACTCCTCGTATTGTTTTAAATATTGTTGCCCTATACATAAGTGGGAGAAATCCTAAGTGTGTGCAAGGAATAACATATACCAATATGATTAATTAATTTCTCTTGACTGCAATGTAAGAAAACTAATAAATCTACTAGGATTTAAACACACAAGGTGTTTGTTGCCATATTACATTTAAAAGTCAAGATATAATATAAAGATACTTCAACTTATTGACTATATGATTTAGTCAAAATAATTATGGTTAATTATATAATCATGATTATGAAGTATGAAATTAACTTGAACTTACCATTGAACTTAAGAGTTTGCGTTCATGATTACTTTAGTTAGTATAATTATGTTTACTTGTTAAGACGTAATTATAAAGTCCTTGAATTAATCAATGACTTACAACATAAAGTATGTAGTAACATTGTTATGTCTTCATGTTAACACATAAACATAAGGTCCTTGAATAATTCAACGACATATAATATATACTTGACATGTTTTGTTTTTTTGTAAACACATGATCAAAGAATTCTTGAACTGTTCTGTCTTCTTGTGAACACAAGAATATGGAGTTAATGTACTTATTTAAGAAATATACATTATAGCATGCACTTGGTTGTTAAATACTGTGTATTCAAATTTTGCTTGACCCAATTGTCAAGTATTTGATCCAAAAAGAATTAAGTTATCTAAGGACATCTGATGGAGTCTCATAATTCTAATACTCATAGAATACCACACTATCATGGTATGTCTAATGTGTTGAAACAAACTATATTCGTATTGTTTGATTTTTGATAATTATAATTGCTCTACCTTTAAAATCTATCAAGGTTAGAAATTTGCGTGTGTCATGGATACACTCAATATAGTTCAAACCTAGAAGGTATTCAAGACATTATCTATTAATGGATTGGGATGAATCTCATTATGTCTTGATTAAAGTTCTAAAATTTATTAATATCTTATGAAGCATATTATTATCAAGCTAGAGATGAGAACTTAAAATGTATTTTGTATTTCCCAGTTACGAACAAAATTTATTGTTGCTTAAACACTTAGTATTTAGAGAATAATCTCTACTTACAAAAGTAAGTGGGATCATCTACAAATCTTAAAGATATTCAAGAACAAAAATACACAACCTTCTGAATTCACTTGCTGATGTCATACTAAGGTTAAACATGAAAATGTCGAACCACAGTATAATGTAACTCTCATTCATAAATCCGTAAGGATGCCTCATCAATGGAGTGATATTTTTATATCAATGCTGAGGAATATAAGTGAGAGGGTCTTATTAAACTTGCTAACTAATAAGATGAATTATCACATCTTGGATCTGATAAATATCTTAGAACTATGCATGACAAGATGCAGTCTTTAAAAGATAAATCAATGTTGTGAGCTTGATTGATCTTTTACCAAACAGTTAAACTGAAAAGTTATAATGAGTTTCTTTTGAAGAAAGACTCATAAGGACAAAATTGCATACACATTAATGCCTGACTGATGATAAGAGTTTTAATCTTACTCAAGCAATTGACTATGATTAAATCTTTCTTTTCTACACGCATTAATTATATAAAGATAACTAATTGTCATACAGGTTTTCTTGAATCTGACATATGACGAATTAAGGATCATAACTCTTTCCTTAATGATTACTTTTGCGAGGACGGTATGTAATCAAAAGGGTTATGAGTCTATATTTGTAATATGAAAATTAAGTTTTATAACTCTTTCTTTATGATTACCTTTTGCAAGGACGGTGTGTAATCAAAAGGTCATAAGTTTAAAATAATCTTTATAAAGTATACAAAATAATAAAATCCAAGTATGGATTGGATCATGCATCTAGGAGCCAAGATCTTAAGTTCAATCAAAATATGATTTTTGATTAAATTAAGATAACTCCTGAGTACACCAGACATCAAGTGGGAGCACTATGTTTTTCTTTAAAATTCATATGTTATGAAAGCATCATTCCATCTAAGCTAGATGTTAATCCTTGAGATTGGAATGAAACTTCACTTGGGAATTTATGAAATAAAACAAACACCTTTGGAATAAATGATTAATGTAATAAACATTTGCCAAAATTAAGTCCTAACACAATGCAATATATCATTGAAGCAAGTCTTAAATGATATATTTCACTTGAGATAATTTAATACATGGATGAAAACCTTATGTTTTTAACAAAGGATTCATCATGTATATCTTATATTGTGTATAAGACTGGTTGTTACTTTTGCATAAGAGCAAGATGAGCTAACAACAACAGTATCTAATTGAAAGTGTTTAGATGATTGATAACAACATTATCTAATTGAGAGTGATTTAGATGACTGTTAAAAAAATGTTTACGAATTATATAAGGCATAGTGTTGTTTGTGTACACATGATGCTAGAGAATAATCAATTCTAGTTGTAGTAGGATTTCATCATTTTTGATAAATCTGCTAACTAGATATGCTCAGCTAAGAGCATTATTGCAATACACATTAAAGAATGAGAATACTTTACATTTTAAGAAACTCTAAAGATGACTGTCTGAAATAGGTATGTTGTTGACTCTAAATACCTCATAAAAGGTACTGTCACATTTCCATACTATGATTCTTGCAATAGTATGCAAATATACATACGACACTCATCATAGCGTTCAAATTCTTCACAAATTTGTGAATTTGAAACAAGTATTCGGAAAGTTTACTCAGATAACTATTTAGCTGTCTTGTAAAGAAAAAGTTAAGAATGTTGGATACATTGGACTTCAACTTGCTAATTAGTTTCATGCATATCTGTTTTTAGTATTTGGATAATTAGGATTTTAAGACAATTTTTATTTTCTGATGAGTAAAGATACTTGGTATTTGTTATTCATTCATATAATAATTGTTATCCTATATTTGCATGTTTAATCCTTGAATAAGTTTAATTGTTCTAAATATGTCCATTGTCGGTTAACAATATGGGAGTATTGTTATATAAGACAAATGTGAGTGTTGGTTATATTCTTTGAATATATGGATGGTTCCCACCAAACTCATATGTTATTTACAAGGGATGCATATTGGACACCCCAACCTTCAAATATTTACTTTTGGATCCTTAGTCATGAATAAAAAATCAAAAAATGGTTAGTTAAGTCATCCTTAGACTTGAGAATACAAACAAGTTCTGGTATGTGTGGATATCACTTTTTAATTCTAAGTCAAACGCTAACCTGAAAATGGTAGTTATAAAGGCTATTATTGGAAGTGATATGAAGCAGCATTCACAACACTTGTATTCAACAAAGAATTTGTTCCTCCACTTGATGTACAGTATGATACCATTGGCGCCTCTCCAGAATTAATCAGATAATTATACAGCCGTACCCAAAGGGTAATGCAAGATGATTCTTGATTACATTTGGTATATCTATATTAAGTTCTATAACGAGAATCTAAATGGCTAAACTATATCGAATGAGTTAGGATCCATATCCATAGTTTAACTGTATCTAGACAAAGGGATGATTATAGCAAGAGATACATAACCATGCTAATGATAATGTTTATAAAACTTGATCTTAGACATTTCTAGTTTTAAAAACGAATGTGAGCGTTGCTAGACGTTTCTGTCGTTAGTATACGTGATGTCTGCTACTACAACTCCCAAGTGGGAGCTGTTGGATTATGTGAGTTGGAATAGCGGTGTACAACTAGAAATGTGTGAGCCTATTCCGGGCACACACGTTAAACACATAAAATGCGTTTGTAACTTCACGTAGCTTTCTAAAGTAAACCATTTGGACCAAATATTGATTAGACAAGACCATTGTGGTGTCCTTGTGAAACCGGTCACTTGGAAGGTTCTAGGGGATGGATGTAGGTGATAAGAAGGAAAAAGGTGTTGTGATAAGGTTTGGAGTCTTATTCTAAGGCTTATCATGAGTAGGGTTTAAAGGTTATAAAAACCCTCACCCATAGCTCATATAGACGAGAAATACAGATCTAAAACCCTTCAAAATACCTGCTACTCTTCTCTTACTTACACAACCGATTACAACAAAACCCTAAATAGGTTTTGTTGATTTTCGGTCCTCCTTTATACCTTTTGCTTAAATTCGGTTGATCCAAAAGGGTCAATCTGATCGTGGTTTGATCCTAGGCATATAACAGACGGTTTAGTACTTTAGTTTACCTGTTCTCATTGTGTGACAACAGCTAGAAGTGATTAGGGTTTGGCTAGTTGGATTTTCGATTGTATCTGCCATTTTTAGTAGATCAGAAATCGATGAAAACCCTCGCACCACTTTCTGATTTTCGGTCCAGTGGTAAGCGTGGCTTTTGGACTTTCGTTTTCAGTTGTGGTTGATATACAATTGTTGTTTGTGATACACGTGAGGTTGGACTAGCATCCGGGTGCATTTGTTGGGCGTGTTTGTGTGAGCACTCGTAGAGGTGGACATTTATCCACTTTGTTTCATTATTATTTGCTGTTGACTTCAAAGGTTAGTTTTCTTGTTTACTCTATTGTTTATTTATTGTGTGTGTTAATCATATTCACTTTACTTGATCCATATCCGCTGCGTACGCATAGTGTTAATGGCTAACTAGTTATCAAATCCCAAGAGTTTGATATTAGCCTTGCTTTATTGAGCTTATCTTCAGCATGCATATTCATGTTTAGGCCCATCCAAATGATTGATTAACGTAGATGCGTAAATTAAACATGCATCAACTCGTTTATGTCAGTTGATCGAAACAAATATATATATCATTGATTTGTTAACTTAAACAGCTACCCACAAGACATCCAAATATGTACGAAGTTCAAAGTTTTTTTAATTCGATACAGTATTACAATGACATCGTTATCTTATTGACTTATTTAGGCATTTAGCTATACTTTAGGCGGAGTAGTTTAGTACCATTTTAGGCAAAGCTTAATATAGTACCACATTTTAGCATTATCGTTTTTGGAAAGCATCTTCTTATTATCATCTTTTATTTTTTCATAAGGAAGAGTTTCTTCCTTATCGGTAACAATAGGTTTGTAATCATCATCAACAATAATATGCCAACGATAAATATTTTTTTTAGACTTCACATAAGTTTCAAATATATTTTTTCAACAAATAAAACCATTAGCTTCAAAGAGAGATGGTATTTGCATAAACTAACCTTCTTTATAGTTTTCCGAATCCATTTGATCGTTTAAAGATATAAAATACAATATATTTTAAAAAACTTTACTAACCTTGTTCTTGATGCCAATTATGAAAAACTAAAGGGGGGGAGGAGTTGAATAGTTTTACCTATTAAAAATTAAGTTTCAAAATTATAGGTCGTGTTTATGTGAACTTAATGATATTGATATGATCTACCTAATAAGAAATAAATAATAAGCACAAGTAAAGTAAAGATAAAGTAAGAAGTGACAGAACTGTAACACGAGTATTTATAGTGGTTCGGCTACAAAGACACCTTCCTTTCCCTACTCCACTCCCGAGTTCCCAACTCGAGAGTTCATAAACACTAGTCCACAATCTCCTTGTCCAACGGAGAAGCCTTACAATGTCTCTTACACTTTTCCGGTACAAAGTTAAATAATGGGTTCTAATAACGGTAGAACCAACCTTACGTCGCTTATACTTTTTCCTATACAAAGCTAAATACCGGGTTCTAACAAAGGTAGAACCGACCCAATGCTATCAACTCTTTTTACAAGAATGAAAGATGAAAGTACAATGAATAAATGAAGTACAAGAATCAACAAGATGATCTTGTATGATGGTGAAGACTAGCAACAAGGTAACTTGAGCTTGATCGTTTCGTATGCAATATCGGCAATTTCTTCTAATAAGAGAATTACCTACAAATGAGAAATGGAACTATGCTAGATCTGAAATTTAGAGAGATATATTAGAATATGAGAGAGATGTAAGAGGAATGGGTGAGTAAAACATGAGAAATGGCTTGCTATTTATAGGCAAAAATGTCTACTGTTCACCGGATCCGTCAGAACCTTCCTGAAAGGGTTCCGGCCAATGTAACCTGAGGAATCCGGGTCACTGGTAGTAGGGGTGCTCATAGTCCGAAAACCAAACCGGACCGACGAAAACCAGACCGGACCGAAACCGAGTTTGGCCAAAACACCGAACTGAAATGGTCCGGTCCGGCCTGGTCAGGTTCGGTCTTCGATCCGGTCCGGTCCAACAAGGTATAATTGCTGGTTTTTTCGTAAGACCGAACAGGACCAGATCGACCGGACCGAGGACCGAAAATAAGGAAAAGGATGGACCGAGGACCGGACCAAAAAACATTCAGTCCGGTTCGGTCGGTCTGGTTCGGGCCGGTTTCTTGGTCCAGTCCCGTCCAAGGTCCGTTTTGCTCACCCCTAACAGGCAGTGTAAATCCGGATTTTGGTTGCCAAATCTCCCAAAATTTTGTGTAATCTTCTAAGATCTTGTGTAATCTTGTAAGATTTAGTTAAGATATGGAAAGATCATGTTGATATCATGCATGATGTAAAATATAAATATAATTTACATATTCTTGAAAAATAAAAGTATAAGTAACTTTGTATTACTTGTATAAAATGTAATTTTTGATGCAAGATATATATAATAAGTTAGAAAGACTATTTGTAAAAAACTTACATAATTTATTTTCTACTTATAATGATTTTATGATTGTTATCGACAAAACATAAGAAGATCGTAAAATAGAAATAAACGTGTTTACGACTTATTTGCATTAACAGTTTTTTATGGTGGTAAGGGGATATGAAACGTGGGTAGGCGAAAGTATCTTGGGAGGATGTTTGTCTTCCAAAGTATGAAGGTGGGATTGGTATCCGTAAGTTAGAGACGTTTAACATAGCCCTCATGTCGGCGCATATCGGAAGCTAATTACGCATAAAGAGACCATCTGAGTACTATGGATTCACTCTTACAAACAAAAAATCGTAGCTTTTGGGATGTTCCTGTAGTCGCTAATGTAAGTTGGGGGTGGTGTAAGCTTTTATAAATACCTAAAGTAGTTCATCCCCACGTGTGGTATAAGCTTAGAAATGGCAATTAAGCATCGGCCTGGCACGACAAGTGTGATGATTTTAGACCCTTGATACAACATGTTTCTTATAGAGCCTTGAGTAATGCAAGTTTGATCGACAATAGAGAGTGGCTGATATAGTGAATAATGGTTTTTGTTCATGGCCTAATACGTGGTTTAATACTTTTCCAACTCTGAATTAAGTCACTGTTCTAGTTTTGCATCAAGACCAAGAAGATACAATTCATTAAAAGATATATGATGGCATTATGGTTCCTTTTTCTGTTCGTCATGCATGGGGCAGTGTTCATAGGCAGGGCAATGAAGTGGACTGGTATCATGTAGTGCGGTCTCGATATAACATTCCGAGGCATGTTATCCACATAAACCTTATCATGAGGAAGGGACTACTAACGTAAGATAGAATGATTCAATGGGATGTCGGTATTGATATCAGCTTAAACCTGCTTCGGTGTCCGCTATGTAAAGTGCAACCTAACTCTCATGAGCACCTCTTTCTTTAGTGTAGGTACTCGTCACATGTGTGGAACTTGGTCTTAAATATGGCGGATATTCACTTCGTATCGTGTAAATGGAGTGATGTTGTGGGTTGGTTAATGCCTATGGCCAAAAAGAACAATACCACATCTATTGTGGGACGTCTTATCGTGACAGCTTCCTCGTACTTTCTATGGAAAGAATGCAACAATATGGTACATGGTAAAGATGATCGGAAACCAGAGGAAGTGTCAAAAATCATTGTGGATACGGTTAGGCTCAAGCTGGCTTCTATCCAATTCAACAAGACTGTTAGAGTGGTTCAAATGAGGAGAACATGGAAGCTACCAAGTCTCCTTTCTGATGAAGGCTGATTGGTCGAATAGCTAGAGGTGCTCGTGTAAATGGTAGATCTTGTTTAGGCCTCTGGTTGTGTTGGTTGGTTGGTTGTTATACTCTGAGCATGTTCAAATTATATAGTAGTTTGTTAGGTATTTTAGGGTGGCTCATTACCACTTTCGCTATGTACCTGACTCTCATTATCATTCATTAATATAGTTCATCGGGTATAAACACTTTACCCATACTAAGAGTTTCAGTTTTTGAGGTTATCTTTCTTTCGCTCAGTAGTAAATTATGATGCCAAAAGCGCCCGTATCCTTCCAGAGGGGTGTGTTTGGACTTAAAGTTATGGGAATGATTAGAGGGGTTGGTTTATGGTTGTGTTTTTCTAAATAGGATTATAAAATAGGCATTGATTTGAAAGAAACATAGATAAATAGAAAACATATGATAAATATAGACGTTTTGAATGTATTTGTACTTGTACATTTTGGTTTTATTTCTACATGTATTCTTGTTTGTAAGAATCAGTGGCCATTTTTGCTTGCTTGTATGTATTTGTACTTTTTGGTTTTATTTAGCGTTAAGTCCATTAAATAGAAACATGCTTTCACAAAATTACTGATTCAATAAACGAACTTATTTTATTACCGATCTAGTATATCAAACTTTCCAATTTATTATAAAATAAGAAATACAGCGACTTGTTACCGATTTATCAGTTTACTAATTACCACCTAATGTTTATTTAACTTTTATGCCTACGTGGATATTAGGATTTATATTGTTTTATGTGCAAACCAAGTTCATTCATTTTTTCCAGCCACTTTCACTTGATTCCGACCATCATAAACATGTGTTTCTATTACACAAAAAACCCCATAATCAATATCTTTGTGATAATCGTCAGACACCCTACACATATCTTAATTGTATTTTTCAAGTAACATAACACAAGAGGTGTGATCCTTATAGAACACCTAATTTTTAAAGAACAAATGGGTGAGTCATATACCATCGTGACGAGAATATTTTTATCTTTCAGTAGACGGCACTTTGATTTATTTTTGACCATTTTTTAATGTTGAAATTTTCGCCCAGAGAAATCACACGTGATTTGTAAAATTACTTGTGATTTTTTTGGTTATTTTACAACATAAGTAAATAACTTTTGTTATTATTTATTATTATTTACATAGTGGTGGAAGGCAAACGAGCAACAAGCTGCGTCGCTAGCCTTCTTTAATTGCAAAACTAATTCTTTTGAAAACCACATTGATTTAAGTGTAAAGAAAACAATTCTTAATTATTGAAACTAAAAATAAAGAAGTTGATTGAGTAGCACGAGATGCAATAAGGGCTAGGTGTCATTATGTTAATAAAAATGCCACACTGGTATGTTAACAAATTCATCTGCTACAAAACCGAGACTTCACAAGTTTAGAGACTTGAGAACCGAACAAAAGACAAGGGGGCTCAACCGTCTTCCGAAAAGAGATGCAACTATGTTGAAAAGACAATTAACCAACTGGGCTAGCTCAGTTGGCCACCAAGGATATTCTTTGGTATGTGAGTTTCCCACCAACCTAGAGGTTGTGGGTTCAAGCCTCGCTGGAGGCATGTGTGAAATATATTGTGAGATATGTGGTATAGGTTGTGAAAAAAGTTGCCGTTCTAAAAAAATAAAAATATTGAAAAGACAATTATGTTATTTGCAAAATATTTGGGCGGGATTAAATATATGACATGGTTACTCAATATTCTAATCATCGTTGATCAGCACGAAGAATACACGGCCCTTCAAGAATGTATCACGTTGGGAATTCCAACAATTTGTTAATCGATACAAATTATGACCCTGATCTCGCAGACATTAACATTTTTTTCCTCCATGCTCCATGCATATGTTACAAGTAGAAACTAATTAAACACACTAACTAATGTTATATTTAAAAATACATGTTATTACACACATCGTACAAACAAATAAATGACAAAAGCTTAATACAATTTATATTCAAACAAATTGAAGGTACATATGGTTTTGAGAGTCGGACCAGACCAACCGGTTCAACCGGGAATCAGAGTCGCCACCGGTTTGACTAGCCAATAAAATCCATCTGCAAACGAAACGGAGAGGACCGGTCGAAACCGATAAAAACGGGTGAATCGGGTCGGACTAAAATCATTTTTTATTTTTAAGTTAATCAGTTCATCATTGTTATATTGTTGATGTATGAACTTTAATCAAATGGTATCCATCGTTGCAACCTATGAATACCCTGCTGTACAAATACTATGCGTTTATAACATGAAAATCAATCTTTACATAAATACAAAATATAGATATAATATAGAAAATAACATTACATAGTTTTTCTAGACATTTTTATTTTGCAATAAAAACATAATGATATTATATGTAAAAAAACATAATGATATTAATGTTGAGTCGAGTTATTTTGGAGACCAGTTTCACCTCACATACTGAGGGACTGATTTTGACCGTCCAAAACCTTTGATCTAACATCCTCGTATTAAACAAAAAATATAGAGGCCAACTACCCTCAGTTACTCATCTTCCCCCAAACCACAAAAACACACACATTCTTTCTCACAACAATCAAAACCCTAACTGCAAATCATCAAAATCAACCGTGATTTTACCCAATAAATCTGATAAAACACGCTAAAATTGAATAATCGAAGTCTATAACCACGAATCCGGCAAAAACTACGGTTCCAAATGAACCAATCGAATTTCCAGAAGATGGTACGAATCTTTAATTCTGTTATTTTGTTGTTGTTTCCCTTTTTTGCGATTTTAATTGTCAACGATTCGAAGTGAAAGGGTCTGTGTTTGTAATTGTATATAATTAGTCGATTTAGTAGATTGATTGGATTGATATTGAATGATAAGTATTAGCATAGGGATTCATTGATGTATTAGAAGATCTAGGTAGTTCGTTAAGGTGAAATTTTGTACAGATAATTGTAAGAATGTAAATTTATTGGTTCATTAAGTGATTCGGTTGGAGGTTTTAAATGATTGTAGTAGGAATTTATAATAAGGTGGTTTAAGTATTATTTTGATACATGAGACTCTCAATTGTAAAGGATGAGATGATTTGTGTAAGTATAGTCAAGTTGTAACATCTATTGAGTAAGACTGAGATATATTTAGATGAATTATTCATGTTTTTATTGAGCAAGTGGTTGTCTTTACATATAGGATCATGATAAAACTGAGTGAATTAGACAAATAGACACTATGCTTGCTCGTTAACCAAGTTCGAATACTGGTGTGGTCGTAAGTTCGGTTGTTGGTGGTGTTTGTGCGGTGTTTTTTGCAGGTTTGTTAGGTGTTTGTGTGTATAGAGGTAAACGAAAGCATTCTAGTAGTGTACCTTATCAGAACACAATGGTGATTCATCCACGTCATTAGAATTCAGATGGCGATGCGGTGAAAATTACTATTGTTAGTTCAAGTACTAACTTCAGTCTCTCAAGTAGTAGCCCTAGTGATATTCACACTGTTGAAGAGGGTAGTATGGTAATATCCATCCAAATTTTGAAAATTGTGACTAATAATTTCAGCAAAGATAATAATCAGAACACAATGGTGATTCATCCACGTCATTCGAATTCAGATGGCTTTCTTGGTATGTCCTAGTATCGAGAGAGTGCATTACTCACTTCTAAGCTGACCTAATCTACACTTACTAGCTATGAAGTCCATAAAAAATCTGATGTGTTGTTGATCTCTTTCATCTTCAGGTGTAACTTATTTAATTACCGAAAGAATTTAGTGTGCTTGGATTGCACGTGTAATCGACCAGATGTAGTATCACCCACGTGTTATTCGAATACTCAGACTCGAGATGCCGTTAAAGAACATAAAACAGAAAGATGGGATAGGTTCGTATCATTGTATAATTGTAATAGACTATTGTGTTTGTTATTTGATGTCATGTT
>BQNB010051236.1:0-41099 GCA_026074375.1 Tanacetum coccineum
TCATTAAAAATTAGGGCTTTTAATAAAATTAATTTTCTGCATTATTTCTTTTTATAAAAAATATTTTTATATAATTTTTAGTTTAAGTTTTATATTTTTAAAAATTAATTTTCGAATTTAGTTTTTAATATTTCATTTTCAAAAATCAAATAAAAAAATAGAAAAATTAGTAATAAAAATGTTTTTCTCATCTTTTTAAGTAATTTAGAATTAATTTAGTTTAAAAAGTATTTTTCTTAGTTTTTATCAATTTAATTTCTATTTTTAGAATTTAATTTAGATTAAATAGTATTTAATTCATTCATAAAAAAAATCCGAAAAAAGCCTTAAAAAAATAATTTTCTTTTCCTAACAATTTTCTTTAGCATTAATTTAGGTTTTTAGGAAATCTAGTTTACAACTTTAAGATTTAATTGTTTTTTTTGTTTCTTAAATGTCGCATTTTATTTACTTTTCGGTAATAGTTTAATTAAGTTTTTAATTAGTTGAATTAATTGTGCCTTTAATTTTAGTAGTATAAATCAAAAATTTTCTTTGCTTCATTCAAATCAGGATCCAAACCTAAACGTGGTTTCAATTTCACTAGTCATTGGGGAAACGACCCGGGTGATCATACTTGCCCGGTTTAATATACATATTTTATATTATATTATATATATTTTTTGAGAGTGAATTTTATCAAGGGTAACTTGGTAACTTTCTTAATTACTCTCGGGATTATATTTTTATGATATATTCTATAGTATAATAAACTGCAATCAGTTTTTGGCGCCGCTGCCGGGGACTTGTGTAAGCGATTCCTTCGTTTTGTGTTTGTCGATTTGGTTTGAAGATCCTTTCGTCCTCGAAAGTTAAATTTTTGTCATAAATCCAAAAAATCCAAAAAAAAATAAATAAAATATAAAAAGTAAAAAATATATTTTCCTTTTCTTTTTAGTATAAGTAAAAGATAAAAAAAATAGAAAAATCAAAAATATAAAAAAATTGTCTTAATTCAGAAAATAAAATTCACCAAGTTGGTTAACGAACACCAACAAATAATATCTTCTATTGAGATATTATCATTTCAATTTCCGGTGAACTTGCAATTGTTCCCAATTCGTAATCAAAGATTTAACACTTGCCTTTTGTGTCACTACGACGTACGGCTCACCTTGAAAAGAAATTTTCAAGAGCTACCGTGAAGTAGTTGATTATTTGGTTTAAGTCTCTTTCGTGTAACCGTTAAAATTCATTGCTAAAAAAAAAAAAAAAAAAATTTAGTGTAAAGTTTTGCTTTTTAATTGTTAGTTTTTCTTTTTATGCGCACTCGTTCGCAATCTCGTAGACGTCGTCAACAACAAACTTTTCCGGTTGTTGAAAATTTTGATTTAGAAGAACCAATTGTTGAACAAAACGTTGTTCCAATGGCCGACAATCGAACGATGGCTCAAATGTTACAAGCACCCATCGAGGGTTATGAAGATGCTATAGTTGTTCCACCGATCAATGCCAACAATTTCGAGCTTAAGCAACCTTTAATCAATCTTGTGCAAAGCAACAAATTCACGGGTAGACAAGATCCCCACAATCACCTTCGATTTTTTAATAAGGTCACTTCAACGTTTAGACATCCAGAAGTTCCGAACACTTCGATTAAGCTTTTGCTTTTTTCCCTTTTTCCTCTGACGGTGAAGCCCGAGATTGGTTTAGACAAAGAACCGACCTAAGATCAATTTCTCACAAAAATGGGACGACCCTGTTTCACAAAATTCATAAACCCAATACTTTTCCACCTTCAAAAACCACTTACTAATCAGAAATGAGATCATTACTTTTTAAGCCAAAACCAAGCGAAGCCTTTAAGAAGCATGGGAACGTTTTAAAGGACTCCTTTCGTCAATGTCCCTCACATGGCTTCTCGGAACTCCACCAACTTTCGATACTTTTTACAATTCTTTCTTGTGAATTCAAAAACTGATCAAGAATGCCTTAGATTCTGTCAGCTGTGGCAATTTCTGGACAAAAATGCCTCCAAGAAGGGTTTAGCAATTATTGAAAGCAAGTCAAAAGTCGTTACCTCAAAGAAGTCGTGCTAATGATATCCAGAGTGAGGTAACGGATGCTCCCTCTTTCTAAATCATTCATCTTCTAATAATTCTTTCGATATGCAACAAATAGCCGCTTCTCTGAGGATAAGATGACTATCAAGATGAACAAATGATGAGTCAAATAAAGCTTTTAGTTTTCTACTACTATCCTGCACAACCGTCAAAGTTCATTGCGGAAGTTTTGTGTCACATGTGGAATCAAATCACATTTTAAAAAACCATTGGTCCGTAAACGTCGAATTGGAATATGATTTTCCCGTTTTTCATGACAACCTCCAACAATTTTAACAAACCGCAGCCGTTGGCAATTTTCTCCAAAGAAACCAACCTTCCAATTTGGCAAGTCAAATGAAACCACCGGGTTTCAATCAACCAAATGTCCAAAACAACCAAAACCGTTACCAAGGAACCAATTCTAACTTCAACCAAAACCGTAGAGGAAACTTTAATCAAAACCGTCAAAACAACCAAAATCAAGTTTATCAAGCTCCACCATATTCAAACAACCAACCAACCTACCCCACCAATCCAATCAAGATTCTACCTACCAACCACCAACAAAAAGTGTTTTTGAAAACAGATTTTGAAAACTACGTCAAGGCAAAAGGCAAACGTGCGGTGTTGAAGGATTGTTCAAAATCAAGTCAAAAATTTGCAGAATCAAATGGCTAATGTTACATAGATTGATGACAAGTCTTGTGAATAATTTCAAAAATTCAGCCTCACTTCAAATTCAGGAATCTTCAAGTCAAAAACCGTAACTAAACCCTCGTCAGCAAATAATGCTATCACCAAAAGGAGCCGGTAAGGCTTTGAAGAACCTTCGATTCCTCTGTTCCTTCAACGCCGCGATGGTTTAAAACCTTCAAAAAGAACCTTTGAAACAAAACCCGGAGCGTACAACGGAAAAAGTGCAAAATCCAAAATTGGAAATACCGCACATGCCCATCCTTCGGGGGAAGAAGATTCCATTTTTCATTGAAATCTCCAAAACCAAAGCAAAAGAAAACCGTTAGTCTTGATCCTAATCCTAATATCTGTACCCATCTAAACTTCCCATACCGAGAGAATGAAATGATAGAACACGATAAACCCAGTGCTCAAAATAGCCGGTTCTTGAAAATGATCAAAAAAAACGTTCGTGTAGGAGATTGGATTGAGAAAGATGCGCTTGTCGAAATGCCAAAGTTTAAAAATGTTAAGCTCGTTGCTAATAACAA
This sequence comes from Tanacetum coccineum, assembly GCA_026074375.1. Lineage (NCBI taxonomy): Eukaryota > Viridiplantae > Streptophyta > Magnoliopsida > Asterales > Asteraceae > Tanacetum > Tanacetum coccineum. The sequence goes on from BQNB010051236.1 coordinate 3,311, forward strand.
ATAGAAGCTTGAGGAGATCGCTATCCACAACTGTGAATGCAGAGATGTTCCGCTATCATCGATGACAAAGTTCCCGAGAAACTCGAAGATCCGGGAAAATTTCTTCTTATCCCATGGTGCTTTACAAGAACTCAAAAGGACTAGTGCTTTAGCCCGATTCAGAGCTAGCATTAATCTTTTTACTCAATCTATCTACAAGAAACTGAGCATGAAGCTTTGACTCCTACTCGAATGACTCCTCCGAGCTTGCCAATCGTCCAATTCTCACCCCGAAGGGCGATGGAGGCCCGAGATGTTGTAGTTAGATTCGATGGTTTCACTTTTTCTTGCGGATTATGTGGTGGTATTAAATTTTGAACCCGACCTGAGAGTGCCTATTATCTTCCTAGGAAGACCCCTTCCATCGAACCGCAAAAGCTCTCATTTATTTTGACGAGAAAAATTGACTTATAAGTAGGAAAAGAGGAACTTGTTTTACTATGCCAGATAAATCTAGAAAAACAAGGAAAAGAATTGTTGTCATGCATTTCTTATCGATTTTTCAAAAGAATGATCCGTTTAGTGGCAGTAACCACTACTCAAGTTTCTGATGATCCTTCCCTAGGTTCTTCTCCGTGAAAGACTAGTGATAATTTTGTGAAGTTCGCCGATACAATATGCTCCTCTTAATTCGTTACCACCACCCCAACCGGGTAATGATGATTCAACTCTTAAGAAGGACTTGCATGAAGAGAATTTTCAAGAAGATGTCGAGATTAAAAATTCCAACGTTTCCGATAAGCTAGTCTTTCTCAACACTCCTCTATCCGACAAGGATGAGTGTTTTGCTCCTGAAGACGATAATGATGAGATCGATGATTTTCTAGCTATAGAAGTATCTTCTAACTTAGAGGAAGGATATTTCGATTCAGAAGGAGACATAGCTTTTCTTGATAATCTACTTAGTGATGATGATTCCCATAATCTCGATTCCAAAGTGACTTCCGATCATGAGCCAGAACAGAATGAATCTTCAATTACTTTTTCTCCAAGGAGTGATCCTCTTCACCATGAGTTCGCCGGTGAACCTTCAACACTTCCTGCGAGGAATGATCGTGAATTTGAGGAATATCTTAGTCTTATGACAGTGCTTAATGAAATTTCAACTTCCCAGGGAAATTTTCATCAAAATTCAGTTATCGAGTCTCTTCCCATGTCTCCTATCCTCGTTGATGGTGAGATTGATATTCTCCTTGTTCCAGATAATTTAATTCCGCCTGGTGTTGAAAGAGCTGATCTACCGAAGATGAAGTTAATGATTCACCTAACCTATGATCACCAAGATATTCGTCCAATTCCACTATCCGTCCACCGGAACGCATCCGGATATTGAGAAATGTTTTGAACCCAAAGCGGGAATTTTGATAATCAAAGAGGTAAGGTGTTTCTAAATCCACATGATTTTTATGACCAGTATTCTACCCACCTTGTTTCAGATTTACCCGACATTCCTAATTGACACCTTCGAAATGAAGACGACCATTTTTTTGACAACCTGGCATAGTCACATTTCTAAGAGCCGGTGGCATTTTCTAAACAGTTTCTTGTTCTTGCTCTCCCTAAGGACAACTAAATTCAGGGATCGAGTCGAGCTTGCGACTCGGTAATCAAAAACAAAGCCGCTTCGTGGGAGTTCACCCCATGCTTATCCTTTTCTTTCTATTTTATTTTCTTTCTATTTTCTAACCTCTAATGTGTTGTGATGTTGAGGGGCCCATCCTCTTCGTTTCTCGTTGTTTGTTGTTTGTGTTGTGATTTGGCAGGATTAACCCAACATTTCAAGAATCCTCTCGTGTTCGATGCCTAATTCCGAAGCACTCGAGTTTCTCATCCTTTGTGTGAAATTAGTTTGGGGAGATCAATATCCTTTCATTATTATCGATTAACGAATTATCTTTGTCTACTTAATAAACGGCTTAGATTTTCGTAGGAACCCGACTTAAACATTGAGGACAATGTTTCATTTTAGTTTGGGGAGGGAATCTATCGATTTAATGTGCTTGCTTATTGTTTTGTTCTCACGTACCCGTTTTTCCCACAAAAATAGCAAAAATTTTAAAATTTTTTTATTTCATAAAAAAAAAAAAAAAAAAAAAAAAAGTGTTAAGACAAAAATGTATGTTTTCCGTTGGTAAGAATAAGAAGTAATTTTTGACCCGATTGAACGTGTTGAGTTCTAGCTTTTTCCCTTAACAATTAATGAAGATAGTTTATGCTAGTCTCATGACATGCTAGACTTGAATCATTAGTAAATGAAAGCTTGTGCTAATCTCAAGTAGATTTTAATCTTGCCGAGTTGGATTTTATATAGGCTAAGCATTTGCAAAATTTCTTTTGTGAAGAACAAGAAATGATAGTGTTATTTATAAGTCATGATATTAAACGTAGAATAGTTGGATTTCTTTCAAGCTCATATGTATTAATTGTGGCTTTTTCTCCCATTAGCTTGTTTCACTTTTATATATAATGTTTAATAAATAGAGTTATATGGTTTTTTGGTTAATAATTAGTTAATAGAAGTTTTCTTTAGTTCACTTAGATTAGTGATGATACAACATCAGGAATACTAATTTGGCTTAATAAGATACAAAAATATTATAAATTAAGTATCTCTGCCAGATTACTTCATCGTGTCGGAGGCGTGGCCGATGTTGGAGTTTTCATATAAGGTAGAGTCCGGTGTCATAATAAGTAGAATAACCTCTTGTCGACTCGCTATCGATGTGGCTTCGAGATAAAAGGCACCGGTTTTTACTTATATAATCCAAGGTCGAAATATGTTTGCTACATCTTGTCGGAGGCGTGGCCGATGTTGTAGCCTACTAAAGGACTGAGGTTTAATAAAGTTGCTTAATTTTTGTCTTATTTTGTGCCTTAAAGAGCCTAAGGGTATATGGTGCAAATGAGATTGGTCCATTCATGTCTTAAAGAGCCTTAGGGGTATAGTGACATGAATGGTGGCCCTTGCTTAAAGTATCTAATAAAAGCCAAATTTTGGTCGGCCATCGATGTAGGACTTAATTCTCGATTGCATTTGATCCTTTGAGAAGGGCTAGGAGCTAATTATTGCGTTCATTAACATATACACTTTATTTTATCTGAATTACTAATGCATCGAAACAAAAGTCCATAAAAGAGCCTTCGGGTATATACTTAAGTAAAATCTTTGAGATATACTAAAAGTCTAGATTTGCGGGAGGAAAAGAAAGAACACAATTAATAATTTATGAGTAGTGTTAGGTCATGGACTTGAAAAATTAACTATGATCTTGTTTTTAAGGTAAGATAGCAGGGAAAAAGTTGAAAAATCGTGGAAGATGAAGTTATCTATTAACGCTTAATTGTAGTTTTTGTTCTATGATACCTAAAAGTTACCAATGTGGTAATGAAAACATAGCATTATGTCAACACAAATAAATTATAGGTTAGGTATATTAAATATCAGGAAAAGATCATAAACAGATGAAAAGATCTTATAAAATGGAAGTCGGGTGTTTTATAACTTGTGATCTTTTAATTTCTTCAATCAACAATCTTTGCTACTTTTCAAGTTTAGTTTGGGGAATTTTCGAGTATTTGGGTTATAAGGCATGTGATATGCGTGAGACACATAATCGTTTAGTTTGGGGAAATTTGATAAGTGTAGAATACACATATCTAATATATATGCTTAAAAATAACCCAAATAACACCCAAAACTAATCAAAAAATGAGGCAAAAAATGTGCTTTATCTCTGAGTTTTTATGTGTGCCAGGTATGGATATGTCAAATATTGCAAGAAAACAGTCAAAAACGGACACGAGAACGGATGAGTGATCAAGAAGCTAAAGAAATCAAAGCCGAAGCCAGAGAAATCATGCCTCAGCCTTCTACAGTCAACTGCAGCTAAACCACAGTCAACCAAAGCCCAGCTCCATTGTTTTATAAAGTTCAAGGGCTGACTTTGCAATTTATGGAAGTTGTTTACATCTTGAAATTGGTCTAGCCGAACACAAGGACCAAAGATGTAATTGCCTCATAGATGCAAAAGGGCGCGGGTCAAAATCCGGGTCAAATAAACCCATGGATCCCCAATCGACCAATGAGAGTTCAACCCCCAACCCGACCTAACCCGACCCTTACCCTACCCTACCCGGTTAAACTTATAACTTTTTACACTTACTATTCACTTCATTCTCCCCCAAAACGGATTAAACTCACACACACACACACTCGAACACTCAAGAACACCATGAACCCTAGTCAGTCAATCTTTTACCCACACCCAAATTAACCATAGGGTTAATGATCCCCTCACACCCCTTAACCCATCCATCACTATCAATCATAAACCCAACCCAATCCAACACCCTGCAAAATAAGAAGAAAATGATTGGTTGATGTGAAGACGTGTGGAGTGTTTACACTCACATAACATAACACACTATGTCCCACTTCAATGATCCGGTGCACACATGCCTCAAACGAAGACGATTGAGATACAAGATCAAGGGAAGTTAATGAGTGAAGGGCTGAGAAAGATTGAAGAAGGGTCTAGAAGATGGAGGATGAGCTCAAGCTTCGGGTATAAATACCCCCTCATTCCAGCTTATTGGTGGTGAATTTTTAGTTTATTTTGTAGTAGTTTATTTTTTTCGATTCAGTTTCTTTAGTAGTTTTTTAATGTAATTTCAATTTCATGTTATTTTATTTCGTATTGTAAGAAACTTATTTCAGTTTTAATAAAAGAATTATTTCATATTAATTTGCGTCTTCATTTAAATTCTGTCGAAATATTGGTATTTGTGTTTGTTATTGCTGTTCAAAAATAAACAGGCATGAATACCATCCTGGAATGAAGGTTTGCTATGGCATCAAGAGGGTTTAGAGCTATTAGTTAGCATATAGGTTAGATTCGGTAGTTGTTGGTTCGATCTATGAGAGCTTATGATGAATAAGCCCCCATAAGCTCCCGATCACTATATTTTATTCTCCCCCTGGTTCTTGCTGGGTGGATCTAAGGTACACACTAGTTAATCGTTAATGAGTTTTACATTTAACTTTATAATTTAGTAGTCTTTATAAAGCTGTTTTGTTAATTATGGTTTTGAAAACTGTTAAATGATAGTGTAATAAGCAGTTGGGATTTGTTGATTTGAAATAAGCAGTTTCAATTAAGCAAGAAATAATTTGTCATACGTTTTGAGGGTACTTGATTAAATTAGCTTTAGATAAAATGTTGTAAGCTGATAAGCTTAGTAGAAGCTTTTCAGCCTTAATAAGCCCATACAGCTTATTTTAGATAAGTTAGAGTTTAAGTTTTTATATAAATAGTGTTTCCTTAAAAGTTACGGTAATAAGCTGTTTTAAAAAAAAAAAGATGTTTGATGTTAGAGTTAGGGAGTCAGGGGTCCATTTCTCTGACTTCTTTAAAGTTTCTGTTAGTTAAAAATTTGCATAGTTAGTCCTTGTTAGTTACGCAGTTAGTCCTTAGTTAATTGCATAGTTAGAAGTGCCCTATCGTAGTTTAAGTTGTTAAGATTGTTTAATTCCCTTAGGTTAAGGGACTGCTTTCTGTCAAATGAGCAAACTTTGTGTTTTTTATAATAAACCAAAATTTTCCCCTGCCACCCTTAATCTTTCTGTTTTGTCACTTTCCGGCCCATGTGTTTTGGGTAAATTGGGAGGTTAATAAAAATAGTTAATTAAATAATAAAATAGTGTTTTTTAGTTTAATTATTTAAATTAGGTTAATAATTACTCATTAAAAATTTAGGGCTTTTTAAAAAAATTAATTTCTGCATATTTCTTTTTATAAAAAATAATTTTTATAATAATTTTTAGAAGTTTATATTTATTAAAAAATTAATTTTCGAATTAGTTTTAATATTTATTTTCAAAATCAAATAAAAAGAAAAAATAGAAAAATTAGTAATAAAAATGTTTTTCTCATCTTTTTAAGTAATTTAGAGTTAATTTAGTTTAAAAAAGTATTTTTCTTAGTTTTTATCAATTTAATTTCTATTTTTAGAATTAAATTTAGATTAAATAGTATTTAATTCATAAAAAAATCCGAAAAGCCCTTAAAAAATATTTTTCTTTTCCTAAAATTTTCTTTAGCATTAATTTAGGTTTAGGAATCTAGTTTACAACTTTAAGATTTAAATTGTTTTTTTTGTTTTCTTAAATGTCGCATTTTATTTACTTTCGTAATTAGTTTAATTTGTTAATTAGTTGATTAATTGTACCTTTAATTTTAGTAGTATAAATCAAAAATTTTCTTTGCTTCATTCAAATCAGGATCCAAACTTAAACGTGGTTTCAATTTCACTAGTCATTGGGGAAACGACCCGGGTGATCATACTTGCCCGGTTTAATATACATATTTTATATTATATTATATATATTTTTTGAGAGTGAATTTTATCAAGGGAAACTTGGTAACTTTCTTAATTACTCTCGGGATTATATTTTTATGATATATTCTATAGTATAATAAACTGCAATCACACTTAAATTCTATATAAAAGCTAAATCAACCTGAACTTTTTATCTACTTCTATTTGTAATAGATTAATAGAGCTATTTGAAAACTAAAACGTATGCTCGCACGTAGCTTATTTGAGAAATTAAGCAAGTTACTCTATGTAGCTATTACACTAAGTTAGACAGAATTTTAAAAATGAAAGATCTAATGATAACTAAACTATCAAAACTCAAAACAGAATAAGAAGAACACTAATTAAGCATAATCAAGCCTTTATGAATTCAACTAAAAGACAATAAGCAAAAGCTATACTGAAATTAAGCTAAAATGGAATAAGATCAATGAAACCTTGATGTTGTAGTCTCAGGTTACTTAGGCTACTCTATCTGAATGAGTAGCCTTAATTCAATCCCTAACGGCTACCTTAGCCTCTAAACCAACTTAGAAGCTTAATAAGCTTCTAAGAGCTTATTTCTCCCTTGTGACTTGAAAATGAACTTTATCAATCTCAAGTGATCATATTAAGGTGTAAATGAGTTACAAGGATTCAATGAAAGCTTTAACAACAAAATTTTATTAAAATTGAGCTTATTAGACACAATAAGCTCAAACGAGCTTATTTGAAGCTTATTTGGTGAAATGAGCTTAGAATTGAAATCAAAGTAAACAAATACTTGAAAATTGAGTTGTTATTGCTAAAAGGATGTAGTACAAGCTGAATGAACAAGAGTACAAGTAATTAAAGCTTAAAACGAAAATGTTTGAACAAAATGCTTAAAATTGAAGAAAATACAAAGTAGAATTTTTAAGACTAAAACAACCACAGAAAAATGATGTCCTAACACTCTATTTATAGAGGAGAGGTGAAGAGAGGGGAAGAATTCTAGAATGATCCCTTGAATCCTAGCCCTTGATCTTTTATAAGTAAATTGTGGCCGTTTGATCATAGAAGAGAGGTGTTCGGACCAATCATGTGTTGCCACGTGGTTGCTTGTGAGTGGGGAAGGCTTATGAACGATTTTGGTTGTTTAAAAAGGAGCGGGGGTGGGGAAATTTGGAGATTGGGCTGTGGGAATTTTGCGCGGGAAATGCTGTTGAGGCAGTTAGGAGGTTGCGAGTTATGCGGGTGTTTATTTGAATGTTTAGAGAGTTGTCACTTTTGGTCCTTGTCTCTTGTCCCGCCCACTTGTAGTATAAAACAGGTTTGGAGATGTGCAAAATCAGCCCTTGTTGTTTTTCTTTCTTTCTTTCTTCTTTATAAATCAACTTTTCTCTTTTGACAAACTTAGCCCTTTGATCTCTAAAACTTCAAATAAAGCCTTCAAACTTTGAGAACTTGTCATTCTTGGTCCTTTGACTTTTAATTGGGGCTTTGACTTCATTGTTTCTTTCTTTGACTGTGTCGGGCTGATCCGGCTGTGATCTCTGGCTGATTTCTCACTCTTGCTCTTGACTCTTTGTCTTTTTCCCGTTTCTTGTTGGTTTTTGATCGTTTTTGCTTCTTTTTGTCTTTTTAATCCTTTCCTGCACAATTGGACATAAAAGCACACATTTTCTATTCTTTTGGCATTTTATTTGGCAAAATCCCGGGTAATTTAATGTACAATTAAGCAAATATCAGCGTCGTGTATAGCTGGTGACGCCGTCTCTAGGCTCTGTGAGCACAAATCTTCAAGAGTCTTGGTGTTGGTTTGTAATCTCGTCTGTTTCTTCTCCAAATGAGCCCAAGTCACGTGTAATTCATCCAAATGTCTTCCAAATGAGAAATACCTGAAAAGGAACGATTAAGTACCTATTTTGGGCATAAACACACGATTTTGGGGGTTAAACGACCCCGAAAAAGTGTATAAAATGACACCTCATCAAATACCCCTACACTTGGGATTTGCTTGTCCTCAAGCAAATGGGCTTTTCTACCTAGACAATAACAATATAAGGGGTCATTTTACCTACTCTTTAAAAATATTCTACAACACAACCTTCTAGACCTCGTAATTAAAAGCACGAAAAGTATATACTAGCACCTCACATAAGTGTTTGGGATTCTCTCTTTCACTCGGGTGTATAATGAATTATAACATATGGGGGAAACGGAAAATCACACTCATTACCTGTCATAGCATATAAATTACCATAGGCTTGGTAAAGGATCAAACCTCCACCGCTAGGCGCAAGTATTAATCATTACTATCTAAGAGGTCTTTTAAAGGGTTGTGGGGTATAGGTGTAAGATAACATATAATGGAAACGGAAACGGATGGGATACATTTGGGTGGTGACTTTGGGTGAATTTGGAGTGGAAGGGTTAGCTAATTAATTTAACCACGCAACACCTGGTTGGTTGCTAGGGGCCAAGACAAGGACAAAGATACACAAACTCTACACAACTCTACATCAATCTCTTTTTTTTGAATAACATAATACAACATGGGGGGTTTATAATACGTACCTCTACACTTGAGCTTTTACATGCTCGATATATACAATCTAACTATTGACATGATTTGAGGTGGATCAAAATAACATGGAGATCATTTGACAAACATATAGGGGTATTGACTTAACTTTTTCTCTCTATTCTTTCGCGAAATAAATACTACCATGAATCCCCATCGTCCCAAAACTGTATTTACAAGGATAAGGACTTAGCAACCGTGTACTCAATAATTAACTTGGGTTAAATACGATAATGTACTAAATATGAGTACATACAAGGTAGGCTAAGGATTTTTGGGTGTAACGATTGGTTTAAGGGTGACAATGCTCTTCATTAATAATCTAGAATCCACCAGAAAATTACGAGAACCGTGAAAAAGGATAGGCTTGGAGGGTTATTCTAGGGGTATCCTGCACTAAAGGTGAGTGCATGGCAGGTGGTGGGATAAGTTTATATTATATGGTGTGACCATCATAAACAAGTACAGGTTTTTAAAACATGGTTAGTCTAGATGCCCTCATATCAAGCAAAAATCTAATACTTTACTAGGCGGTCTCGGGGATAGCATCACTAAAACAATTCAAAATTTAATAGTACTATCGGAACAAACTCTCAAAATCCTATAATAACCGATACCATTGTACCCAGAAAAGAGACAAAACACACGCATACACATCCGTAATGAGACGAATAGACACACATGATTGCCTCACCCTCCTTAAACTCCGAACAAGCTAAAGGTATTATAGCTAAGGGCGAACTCAATTGTGGGGTGAATTTTGAGGGTTTTCTTGTGCTGTCTATAAATTCCTATCCATGGGATGCTAATAATAAATTTTTTCGTTTGTATGTTGTCGTAAAAAAATAAATTTTGGTTAAAAATCACTCTTTTAATGCTATGTTCGTATATTACCTATTTTTTTTAAGGACAAAGCAAATGACAAATGAAAGAATAGTTTCTAAGGCTTATTTTCCCCCACACACCTTAAGTTGAACATTGTTCCTAATGTTCTCTAGAAGTACCGTATAAAACGAATAAAGGAAAAGGAAAACAAGAAAAGAAACTAGCACTCCCCTGGTTTACTCAATAATGGAGAAGAAACATGCGATAACCGGTTAAATTGTCCTCTGAGAATCATCCAATGAAACTTCCTAAAAACTTCCAAGCTTCACCTTGTCAAATATAACCTGTAATCAAAGACAAGACAACTATACCAAGCATAAAACGTGAGTTTTACCAAATATACAATATGAATTTAGGGTTCGACTCAATAGATAGGATGAAAGAATTATTAAACTCATTAGGTTTTGCAGGTTAACAGCAGAGTAATACATATATTAAGTGTCGTGCAAGTTTTGTTTTCAAAAATAATTAAAAACTTTTAAGTTTTCTGAACCTGGCGTTTGACGCCGTCGGGGTTGGTGTGACCTCATCATAGGTGTCGTGGTGATGGCGTCGCGTGTTAATCGTGATGCCATCTCTACATTCTGTGAAAACAAAATTTTTGTTTTTGATAAAAAAATTTCCTGCACTTGATTCCATAAGTTAATTCCTATACAAATAGCAACATAAAACCTGAGATTTCACAATTCAATCATATGACGCGAAACTGACGCGAATTAATCTTAACAATTCATTTAACATGTTTGAATTTGGCTCAAAAGCCGGATAAATTCCCCTACACTTATTGTTTGCAAAATACCTTTGATTGAAATTAAGACGAGGTTAAAGACAATACAAAGCATGATTACAAGATAGTTCAAACATAATAAAACAAACTATAAAGAATTAAAACACACATGACACTCCTAATTTGCGGGAAAAGTAAATTGGGTTGCCTCCCAAGAAGCGCTTGTTTTTGTTCGAGTCACGAGCCTGACTCTACCTTTATTTAACAGATAAAGGGGAGGGTTCCCCTACACTTGAGTTCAAATGCGGGTGATAGTAACGGTACATACCATCGTGATGAGAAGGAGCCATACGTTGAGAAATTTGTTGTTGAAGAATAGGCTCTAAACGGTGTGCTTCTAGAATTCTACCTCTCTCTACTTTATTTGGCCTATCGAATAAACTAAGTTCTTTTCCTAGAGGAGAAACTTCCTTAGATTCTAATCCCCAATCATCATCAAACATCTCCTAATTTGAAATATCAACACCTAGGGATGCACTTTTTCCTAATAAACCCGGTTTAAATCCATAATGTTTCTTAGGATCATCGATGCATGGGCGATAATAGCAATACGTATCCTTAGGGTGGGAAGATGCCACGTGAGGTGAAGGTGGTGTATTAATGGTTAAGCTATCTACTTCCTTCATCCTAAAACTATCCGGACTATGTGGTTTGATGGGTGGTTCGGGGCCTCTTTCTTCTCCTAGACTTACATCTAAGGATAGACAATTTGGTAAGGGTTGTGGTTGAGGCTCCGGTTCATCAATACTAGGAATTTCCCTAGAGCTAAGAGGAATGTCATGATTACAAGTATTCAAGCCTAAATCCTCTAGTGGTGTTTCATCTAAAGGTTCTACCTCAATCGGGATTCCTAAAGTCTCTTCTACTTCTTCCGGGTAAGTCGCAGGCGGTGTGTATTCCTCAAATGACGGGAGGACTTGTGGGGTACTTTGTGGGTCTGGATTTTCCACCTTATCCCATGCTATACCTCTATGCATCTGAACCCAAACATCCTTATTTCCAAACAATCTTTTTGCTTGAGCCTTCAAATTTGCTACTTCTTGTTCAGAAATAATGTTTGGTGGGTTATCCCATTCTTTTTGGCCTTGGGCAAAATCTTCTATGGCTTCCCATGCTTCTTCACCACTTAATTCCCCAAGGTTCCCGTCTGCTGCAAAGTCAAGGTCCATTCGGGTATAGTCGTCGACATGATCATAAAAGAATTGAGTAAGGGACCATAAATCGAGGCCATGATGAGGGACTCTTTTGATTAAGTTTTTGAAACGAGTCCACGCATCGTATATAGGTTCATCTTGATGTTGTTGGAACACCAAGGTATATCTTTGGAATGGGAAGGTTGTGTTTCGTGGAGGGTTTTGAAAGGGTGCGGTTGGTGGTCTTTCATACATCATGATGGTGAACGAAAGAGTGATTTACAAAACAAAGGGCACAAAGAAAAGATAGACTATGAGAAAGCTAATATACGGAAATTAAATTCTCACTTGAAGGGATTCAAGCGAGTAGAACTAAGCTAAACTATGATCAAAACCTAACTATTCCCCAGGCGGCGGCGCCAAAAACTTGATGTGTGGCGGTCGCGTAGGGGACCCTCTACACGAGAAGTTTTACAACTCCCTAGGCAGTGCACCTAATCGTTGTAGTGTAGTATGGGCAAGACTCGGGGTTGTTTATCGTTCACTCGAGGAATAGGTTAGGAAGGCTTGATCACGGTCTAACAGAATTCTAAGGGTTAAGGGAAGATTCTTTTTGTATTTTTGTATTTTATGGAAAGCAAGTAAATCATATGTTTGAGAGATTGGTTGGTTTTAGCTAATAAACTAAATATAATTCTACGCTAATGGTGATAACAATAAGATAAAAGATTGTGTCTATTTAATCATGTATTACTCCCTAGATTGCTTCTCCTAATGTTGTTGCCTTGTCACACTTGTGATGATCTGTGTAACTATTTCCTAAAGCATGAACGAATTACACGAACCCGCCGTCTACTTAGTATGCCGCTAGAGCAACGCACATGCAAGGTAGTATGAAGACTATTACACGGCCCCTAGGAGTTTACTAAGTGCATGTGAAATACATTAAAAGTGGATCAACCATATTAGGGGGCAAGGTAGTATGAAGACTGTTACCCGATGGTATCCTTTCTACACAATCACGTTTCCCTAGACATATCAACAACGATTATAGACAGAAAGCTGGTTTTCTAAAGCCTAACGTGCACATCCATCATAAGAGGCAACATCACTAAGATCTACATTCTAGGTTTCATACAATCATAAATAAAAACAATAATAGGTTTAGCCAAGAATGTTAAGAATAAAGCAAGAACAATAAATCAAACAACACATAGACATATTGAATGATAAAGTAAATCTTACCTGATTAAAACATGAATTGGAAGAGTTACAATAAGGTTTTTAGGCCCTAAAATCGTCTCATATAGCTGCTAAACGAACTAGGGTCCGTACCCTCTTTTTATTCTAAAGTTACACACTCAAAACCCTAAATCCGGGTTTGTATATATAAGAAAATCATTGCGACGGCATCATGTTTTAGTCGTGACGCCGTCATGAAATGAATCTTCTAGATCTGTGTTTGAGTCGGTGCGGGCTCACGCCGTCTTGAGATACGCATTCGTCAGCAAAACTCCTTATGAGATTTTTACATGACAACACCTCCTGACTTATCATTTTTCCATGTATTGTACACTTGCTATCGGACATAATTATAGTGGAGGGAATTTGGGCGTGTAAGTTAACAACGAGCTGATATTGGTTTTTTCATTGGTTATGCAACCCACAAAGAACAGCATTTCAAAATTTACATGACGTACCAGACGAATCTTTGAGACACATTCATGTAGATTTGTGTTAGCGGACTGCCAATGGCTTCCTGAACACAGCAGTTCATGGACCCGCACTTCATGATTTGACTCCTGCAACAATCAGGTCAGGACTAGTGCCAAACCATCCTCCTTCAAACATCCGTTTAAGAAACTGATTGGGTTATTTTTTGTCAACCCGCTGTTTTTGTGAATTACGCATCCTCCACCAAGGGTTGATCTCCCAGTCCCCTAAATGTCATTGCTTAATTGATGAAGTAGTTTGCTCCATTTCTCGCTATATCCAGCGGTTCACCTCCTAACACAGTTAACCAAGATGCGCCATCACAATGTAACTCTCAAACAAACACCCGAAACTTAACTCCGTTCTTTCTAATGATGTTGATGAAGTCAATAATGATATTGAAGTTACACATATAGGTTTTATGATCCGTACTTTGGTATCCCATTCTAGAAGTTCCTTCTGATCAAATCTTCATCAACAGTTCTATTACATTTAATTGTGCTCTGATCACACATTTCAGAACATTAATAGCATTTCGGTCTAAGGATCATCCACTATGAAAACATAATCGTTGAACTGCTAGACCAGTTTCCACAAGGCTACCAATTACTATGAGCAAGCTCTTTTCTGTTACAATTATGCTTTCCTCTCATGTGGTTATACCCGATAGATGTATAAAGATGATTTGAACTCAATTATGCGGGAGCATACGCATGTAAGAAGAGCTCATGAGTTTGAACGCCTTTAATGTATGAGCTCGTAACTATGTCCCAGTTATAGTTATGGTTATTTCTTGATGTGGATCTTCAATGTGAAGCTAGACAAACTGGGAGGTATTCTATGAACATGTCTAGATTAGTGGATCGTGGTTAACGTCTATAGAAGAGGGAAGTGATTTTTGGAAGAGTCTTTTGCTCCGGTTGCAAGATTAGAGGCTATAGATTTTTCTCAGCTTTTCTTCCCGCTCAATGAACATGGTCATCTCTACCAAATGGATGTTCAAGACTGCTGTTTCTGAATGGTAATTTATGGGAGTGAGACCTGAGATTAGTAGACCATCCAAAGAGTAAATTTTAAGGTTACATAGGGTAGTAAGTGGTTGTGGTGAGGGGTGGTTGGACAGGTGTACCTTAACATGAATAGTAAGTCATGGTTAGCATCGGGTAGGTTGTCGAATCACTATTAGCTTAAGAGAAATGCTTGTCAAAGACTTTAAGAAGGTTTGGTGTGTTCCTGAGAAGAGTTATGATGGTGATGAAGCATTCCTGATACTTTCATTGGTTCTTTCTTTGTTTGGTCAAAGTATAGTTCCGACCATGTAATGTTAGTACCGCTGGCGCAAAGTTTTGTACCGTATAGAGACGTTAGAGACAAATTACCGACCAAGGGCTTAAAAGTTGTAAATTGGACATTTTCTTTTATAACATTCTGCGTTCACCATAAAACCTATACGAAACCATTTTCAATCGCCACTTGCTAAAGCAATCACTCTAACTATCATCTTCTTTACAAGCCCTAATCTCTCTTCATCGACGATCTTCTCTCTTCGTAAGCAAAATGGTGCTCTTGAGTCATTCCTAGCTACAACTGATAGCCATACTTGAATTCGATGAATGGGGAATCGTTGAGGTTTCATGTAGTTATTGATTTTCTTCAAACGAAGTTATTTTTTTTCATGCGCTCACTGTTAGTCACTGTTATTTACAACAACATTCCGTTGATACAGTTATTGACGTTTGCTAAGTCCAAATACAATCAACTAATGTAAGGCACATAAATGACAGCAAAAGTAGCGTGGCAAGTTGTGTCTATCTGGAAAGATACAATTTCGAAGACATGAGTCTTATCTTTAAGTGTTGTATGATAGGGTTAGACTCATTACCAAATCAAGTAATCATTTAATGAATATTCAACGTATGGTATATCGAAGGGTTTTATATCGTTTATAACATTTAATAAAGCATCTGTTTTCACCCAATGGAGGTATCTTTATTTCATACAATTAATCATTGTTTAAGCTCCAAAGTACCTCTTGGGATCAAATCCTACCAAAACATTGCAACAGCTGCAATTTGTTTAACAACTAATCTATAGAAGTATATTTTTCAAAATTAATTTTGATGGTATGCTTAGACATCTAGAGGCTAATAGAAGTTTGTCATGTATCCTTTGTTTTATTCCTATATTTTTAGATAGACAATTATTTAATCTAAAACTATTACTTTAAATCACTTCCCTGTAAACTTAGTTTAACTAGTAAAGTTTTTTCCTTTTATGGTAAGAAAGGCAAACATTTTTCAGGCACAAGTTACAACCTTGTTTGATACTATGTTGGTCCCAAACCAACTCAGGATGCGGTGCTTCTCAGAAAGTCAATTGTTGTACAATCTATCACCCTATCCTAATCATCATATCTGGTGATGTCACAATGCTCACTGCATCGACTATACTTCTGCTCAACAAGTGAGGTACCATTGGAGCAAACAACACTGACCATTCACAAGTCCCTTCACTCACAACCTTCACCCACTCCTATGTTCATGATTCAATCACAGAACATAATGGTGAGAATCTTAGAGATATTCATCCAATGATCAATCCCTTTTAGGAAGGAGGATGCAATGACCTCCAAATGTCTATGATCTTTGTATCTTCTTTATGTAACCAATGTTTAAGATCAAGCAGGAAATTCAGCTCTGAAGGCTAGATCACAAAAGCTCAAAAGAAAGGCTTACACCTTGTCATCGCAACATGTTAAAGCTTATTAAAAGAGAATTTCAAAGGAGCAAAGACAACAAAGGAAGAGTCGCTCAAAGAAATAAGAGGGTGCAGCTAAGTGTCTGTATCCAAACAAGGAGGAAGAATGCAAAAGGAGTGGTAAAACAAAAAGAAAATGCCGAATGAAGGGAGGTCAAAAGAAATGATGGATGAAAGACAAAGAGAATGATGAGCTTGTCTTCGTACTGAAGATAAGTTAGTTCTCTAAAAGAAAAATTAGTACCGACTCTGAAATAGTAGTACCGACTAGACGAAACATTAGTATGGCGATTTCAAAAGTTAGTACTGATGATCAAGAGTTTGTTTGCTTTATGAAGAGATCTTTGAAGGTCTGGAAGACACAGGAGAAGGTACTAAAGAGAAGTTGAAAGTACCACAGAGCAAAGTGTAGGTACTGAAGAGCAATCTGAAGGAAAGAGAATTGTACTCTAAGCTATGATCAAACATCGTGTCCACAAAAACAAATCTATGACTTTCGGTGATGACTGAACATGCTTACACTTCTCTCAACACTGAGTCAAGCCATAAGACTGTCACAAAGAAAAGACAAAGGTGAGAACTGAAGGATGTCTGAGATACTGATAGACTAGACATACTTCTACACGATCAACACTACACTTAAAGCCCTTTCCAAAAATTTGATCTATAGAAAAGGGAAGTTGAAGATTGAAGAGGAGATTGAAATGATAAGTGAAATGTGATATTCCTCAAGCTGTGGAAGAAATTCAAAACAGTTTGAGATGTTTTTTTTTTAATTTTTTTTTCTTTTTTTTTTTTTTTTCTGTTAATGAAGAGTTCGGCTAGGGAAAGTCCAAGAAGAATGGGAAAGCTGAAGAGGAGATAAAACAAAATTTGCTGAGATGAAGCGCAAATGAAAGCTCTCATTAAAAACTTTGATGATGTAAAAGCAAGAATTGAGGCAGACAGAATACTTGCTGAAAAGCTTCAAGAGCAAGAAAGAGAGCAATTATCTATTGAAAAAAGAGCTAAATTCCTTCATGATACAATTGCTGCTCAGAGAAAGTTCCTTGCTCAACAAAGATCACAAGCCTTAAGAAATAAACCTCCAACCAAGAATCAACTCAGAAATCAAATGATGACCTACATAAAGCATGTAGGAAACTACAAACATGCTGATTTGAAAAGCAAGAAGTTTGAAGACATTCAAGCTTTATATGAAGTTAAGAATTCTAATGAGATTTCAATTCTCTACTAGATCTGCTCAAGATGAAAGGTTTATCAAGAGGATGAATGAAAAAGGAGCTGGTTTATCCAAAAGTGAAAAGATCAAGGAGGAAACCAAAGGATAAGTCAAGATAGAGGATAAAGAAGAAGAGAGTACTAGGAAAAGAAAACTAGGTACTAGGAAGAAGATGAAGTCAAGAAAAAGAAGATACATTCAACACACTTCTGAAGATGTAGTGACAAAGATAAATGATGATCTGAGGTTATATTTTAATATAGCTCTTGGATGAATGATAAAGAAGTGTATTATGGGACGTCTTAACAAGAACATATTTATCTATTGACAATGGAAGACGTATGTCTTGGAAAACAAAACCACAGTTTGATGAATCCACAAGAAAGAAGAGTTCAATTGAATGTAGTACAAGAAGCAATGGACAGGAAATATACTTTAGTATTTTTTTAACAAAAGTATTGTCCATATTTGACAGAGAAGATCTAAATGCTGTTTATCAACTGGTAATGGATAAATACAAGATGAAGATGCTGAAGGATTGAAAGAGTTCTTTGGGTGATTTGAAGGTTTGTTCAAACCAGATGAACAAGATGAGTTTTTGTGAGCTCACATGCATGATTGAAGATAATCAGTTGGAAGTTGCACAGTTCCTAGGGGTCCTCGCACACTGTTCGAGTCTAATGACGGAGTAGTCATTCACATGCCAACAGAGAAGCTTCCTCTTCTGCAGCTTCAGTTAAGCTGATAGATTTACCTAGTTCTAAAGTGACATCTGGATCAGGAATGATTTTGTCAGCTGCAGAAATTGTGACTTTCTTCTTGACCACTCTTCTACTAGCAGTTTCTTTCTTGATGGTTCAGAGTCAGACTCTTTAGCTACATCAACATCTGCCACAGGAGTATCTGCAGTCTTCTTCCCTTGTGAACCTTTACCTCTGCTCTTCTTGGGAGGAATTTGACCAGTGGAGTATTTGAGGAACGTTTGATAGGATTCTAATTTTTTAATCCTCCCTGTCAGTATTGTCTCTGGAATGGGAAGTCTATATTCCTGATAATCTGCACCAATTCTAACAAATTTTAACCTCCTTACAATACCATCATCCTTGATTGTATGATAGTATTGATACTTGAGGTTGGAGAGAGAGTTGTGTTGCGAGAGGAAGTGATTGATGATGACCTTGGTGAATCAGGGGAATGGCATATTTTCACGTCTTGATTTTCTCTCCTTTCTGTGATTAATCTGGAAAGCAACGTCTTCCCAAATTAACTTAGGATAGTCAACATTTTTTTTGTAGAACATGCCCCACAGTATGTCAATTATGGATTTTCTTAGTTTGTCATTGCTTGCTGTTTTTCTAGAGAGACACTTGTTGATAATTGCTGCCAGAGTTCTCCATGGTTGATGCATATGATCCATAAACATGTTGGTGTGCTTGTGTAGTGGACCTTTGTAGCCAAGCTCAATGAGAAAGGTGAGTGTATCATCATTATTTGGTACCTCAGTGAAGTCTACACCTTCAACTCTTGGATAGATATTAAGAATTTTCCTAAAGACTTCAGCATCGACAATGCACTTCTTGTTGGCCAAGAGGAATTCATAAGATTCAAAGTCTTTGACCTTCTTGATTGTGTACCAGAACTACTGCATAAAGATTTCAGAGACATCTACAGAGATAGTGAATGCTTTGAAGCACGTGGAGTTCTTAATTATATCAATGAACACTTAAAATGTGTAATAACCCAAGTTTTACGATGCGTATGACGATCAAGAATAATTATTTTCGTATTTTATTACGAACGGAATTTAGAAATTTTTATTTTTGACGTTTCGCGAGTCAACGTTTGACCGCGCGTTTGTTAAACGTTTTAAGCATCGTAAAAATTTACGACGCGTCTCGTTATTATTTTTAAGATCGTAAATTATTATTTTTACGAATATCGTCCTTGTTCCTTGACCTTGGCCGAACCTGCGACTTGGGTGTACACATATTAACAAAATGGTGTCATGTTTACATTTTAATTAAATGTTTACAAAAGGAAAATACAAGTAAATAATTTTTGAATTTTTTTTATGCATGCTTGCTTTAGCTCCTTGTAGCCGACGCCTAGGTTCATCCACACACACAAACATTTGTTTTTCCCATGTCAAGAAATGATTACAATCTTTGGTTGCTTCCAAGAATTGATTTAAACTCCTACATATACAAGTAAACTCATAGTTCACAATTTTGTTTTCTCTCCTCCCTTGGCTCTCTCTTGTCCGGGCACACATACACACACAAACACAAACATCTTTAATCTATTTTGATACTTGAAACCCATTTAAACATCATTAAAAAATAGTTTAGGTTAATCAAGAATAAAGTTGAAACATTGTTTTCTTGTTCCTTCTTTCTTTTGGGTTAGGATGAAGCATCAAGGCAAACACCCTTGATGTTTGTATTTTTCCAACCATCAAATATTGTTTAGATGATGATATCTTGATCATCCATGAAAGAAAAATGCACATGCATTAAGGTTTATGCATGGTTTGAGTTTTACTAAAACAAGAGGGTTTTGATTTGATTAAGGTTAATAAGATTTATGGGAAAGTGATAGAAGGAAGATTGGTGGGAGATTTAATTTGAAAACTAAAGGGGTTTTGGTTTCGTTGTGGGTTCGAACCGGGTAGAGATACACAAGGGTGTGTTTTGTTGCTTGGTTATTAATTAAGATTAGTTTGGTTTCGAGTTGGGTTTGATTTGGGTTTGGTTTTGGTACCCGAGGTCACGGCTAAGGAACAAAGGGAAGAGACGAGTTTTGATCGAGTCCGATCTTGCATTATATAGCATTGTAAGTATTATACTTACTAGTTTAATAATTGTTTTTGCGATTCGATTCATTTTTGGATATTGCATGTGATGAAATCCGTGGGATCTTGCGTTGTCTAGTTAGATTTTGTTATTGGATGATTTAGCAAGTTGAATATTGATTATAGGACATTTTAGATGTGTCGTGAATGAATTTTTGGATCAAAAATGAATTTTGGCGCACTTTGTAATATGTAAGTTTTGGGCAGAAACTTTGGCGCGGAAAACAGGGTTTAAGATTTTAAGAAATCTAACTTTTGATTGAAAAATATTATAGAGCTTGTTTTTACGATCGTTTTGATATAAAATGAAGCTTCTAACTCCTAATAACGAAGAATCTAGAGCGAAAGAGAGATATACACTTTAAGTAGAAAATAAAGTGTCCTGTGAAATATATTAAATGGTGGCAGATTCAAAAACGTCCGGTTTGAGCACTTTCGAGTCCGTTTCAGCCTTCCGGCGAAACACGAAAGTTGTTCGGAATGCCGTTTTACTTTGCCGCGAGGTTTGTTAGTTTTAAAATCGCGTAATAACAGGTCAAAACTGAAAGTCAATTTTCTGCGTAATGTTAAAAATGTAATAAGTTCCTACAGAAACTTGCAGGGGCATTTTGGTCATTTTTTCGAGTTTCAGGTCTCGGCTAAAACTAAAACGTTGTCCGGAACGTTGTTTTGAATAAAATCTCTTTAGAGTCCGAGTCGTGAATATGTGATATAGTGGGCCGTTTTGGTCGGGTCAGACTTAGTAAAATATATATACATAAGGTAAAAGTCAAATAAAGTCCAATGTTGACTTTTGAAAGTCAACGAGTTGATGTAAGTCTTGTTGGATGTTTCTAAAAATAATAAACGCTACTATTTTACGAGTATAACATTTTAGACTTAACGATTGTTACGATAGAGATAATTATAAAAATAGTAACTTTTGTAATAATCGGGATATAATACCGATATGAGTAAATGATAACCAATTTGAACGTCGAATGTGCGATGAAATAAATAAATATTATTATAAATATAATTAGATGGCGGGACTTACTAAAAATTGTAACTTTCCGAAAATAACAAATTTCTTAAAATAGAAAGTTTTCGATTAAAGAGGCGTATCATATAAAAGAAAGAATGATCATAACTCAATTATGTAGGGTTTAGAATCTAGGACGCGCAAGTAGATTTCTCATCACATGTGTATGTATATTTATACTATTTCAATAGTTGCGATGTACGCACTATTCGATCGTACTTTATTGTATAGTAATCGGGCGACATAAATTATTGGTCGCGGTTGAGTTCGTTGTTGCAACGTCTTTGGATTGTTTCGGTTATTTTGATCTTCGGCTTAGATCCAGGTGAGTTCATAGCCTCGCTTTTGAACTGTTTAAATGTTTTTAAACCTACGAGGAGGATACATGCTTGTTTTGAAAAGTGAACGCAATGTGTTTTGATACGTGATATGATTCTATGCTATGAGTTTATGCCTTTGACTGTGTACTCATTAATTACCGAGGAGGTAAGCGCTGAATGCATTAAACAGATCTATTGGGTTTGACAGCCCTGTTCGGGGTATGAATCCTAATGTGAACACCCTGTAACGGACATTTTGTATTGAGAAAGGGGTGGTGGCATAATACCCTATCACTTATTTATCTATAATGATAATGTGTTAAGGTTCGGTATACGGGCTTATACCAGATGGAAATTTTGTGTGGGTTGCCTAGCTAGCAGTCATACGTGTTTTGTGGAACCAAAGATTGTGTTCTGATTGTTGTTTGTAAACTCTATGAATTCACTTAACGTTGTGTTGACGTTTTAAGCATGTATCTCAGGTATTGGTGCTGTTGATGGCTTGGATGGAACTGGACACGGATATCAAAGACTGTGTCTCGGTGAAATGTTTTGTTTATTTAAACAAAAGGGTTCTTTGGAAAAGAAGTCGTGTCATGACTCTTTGAAATGAAGTTTTTATGTTAGTTTGGGACCTTGTAACTCTGATTTTTCTCATATAAATGAAATAAATTTTGTTTTATAAACTTATCATTGAATGTTTACTGGGACTCGTGTGTATGTATTATGAAGTAGCACCCCAAATGTTGTATTCCGCTACGTATCGTATTTTAGGGGTGTTACAGAGTAGTACCAGAGCACGAGTTGTAGCGAACTAAGTCGTTTTACAAAACTTGGACTACAAGTGTTTTTGGAAAATTTCACAAGTCTTTCATCGTTGTCCGATATCCGCGCGCGTGTTGTTCCCGATCCTTAGAAGCCTTATGTGATGCTTTGATTGCATATTATGTGCATGACAAGTGGGATACACTTGGTACAAGTAATGATTATATAAGTATATATATACGACATCTGTTCTATGATGTATGGTTATATATATAACTCGGTATTCGCATCTCGCGAAAAGTTTAATTTCCTTTTTGCATTTAATGCAATATCATGAAATCATCCTAATATATGATGAGTATAATTTTACATATGATTAAAAATATGTATGATGGTTACTAATATAAGTATTTCTTTTCTTTGTAGTATCATGGGCGAACCCTTGTCACCGGACCGTGTGTTTGACTTCCCTATAGATGAGCCAGAGCCGTATCTGCATACGATTTCTTCGTGCCCGGGCCGCTACCAATGTATGCTGGTAACCCAAACAACAACAACGGATGGATTGAGGCAGATGTGCCATTACTAGGAAAGTTGGGAGCTGAGGCAGACGAGCCAATGGTTGGCCCGGTAGTTGATGAGATTGCTGAGACGATAGTAGAGATGGAGGAGCAGGTGATCGCCCTAGTGATTGATATGGAGGAGGACATAGCCATGCTATTCGGTGATGATGATTTTAGTGACGCTGACTCTGAGGGATTCGAGGATGAAGAGGAGGTATGGGAGGTAAACGAGGAGTGGTTGATGGCTCCCGTCACACCACCTCCGATACGAGTTGTGGCCTCATCGAGCACTTACGAGGTAGGAGGTCCATCTACTGCTGCTGCTGAGGGACAACCTTTCACCCTCCCAGCACCTGGATTTCCTGTGCCTTCGTCGGTGATTGAGGATTTGTGCACCCGTATGGGTCACCTGGAGTATGGACATGGACAACTTGTGAAGAAGGTAATCTAGGTGAGTGATGCTGAGGTGGCAGATGACATTACTATCTGGGAGATTGGCCATAGGGTTTCTACTGTAGAGGGACATATGCAGGTTATGGCATCCCAAATGGTTCAGGTCGTGGGCAGATTGGAGCAGGTCGGTACTCAGGTGGAGCAGGGTTAGCAGACTACGACCCAAAGGGGTGAGACGATCGAGGGATTGACCCAGTAGGTGCAGATTTTGTAGGCCGCTGTGCAGCAGAGGGATGTGCAAATTCAGCAGCTGTAGACTATGGTTTTTGAGATGAGCAACCGTGAGAGCACATTGATGCAATGCATTCTTGGGATGGATAGACGTCTTGCTGATTTGGAGAGGAGACCACCAGTACCTCAGTAGTCCTATTGGTTGTTTATTTTGATTTTTGGTTGGATTAGGACCATTTATAAAGTCACTAAACTGCTAGTGCCAGTTATTGAGGTCATGCTGCCAGGTGTGTTTTTGTTTTTGTAAACACCACAACCATTCAGATATGTTAGGATTCTTGTATTAGAAACTTAGAAATCATCATGATTGGATGTATCAGTCTTGGAACCGAAGATTGTAAACTTTTGGGGGATCATGATGGGATGGATAGAAATCATCATTATTATCATTGCTATGGTTATGAAAGAATTATGATTATTCCTGGTTATGAGTTTTGTGTGATTGGGGATGTTGATGCCTTTTAGTGTTGAATGATTTTGGCTGGTGAATCCTTCGCGCATGTATGATACTTGCTTGCATAGTCCATGAGTGGGTATTATTTTTGATACTTGTTGTGACCGTTGACCGAACTATATAAAAAGATTTTTTTTAGATTGATGATTTTAAAACTGTGGATCGCAATAACGAATTTATGTGTTGGACAAATATCGTTGCGCGAATAGTACCGATTTTGTTGTATAAAATGTTTGTGTAAGTAATGGAAGATGTGTTTTCAAATTTCATAAACTGATCCTATGGTGTCAAATAAATTTTCTTTTCAAAAAAAAATATATTTTTTTAGATTGGAGGATAAAATGATGCTATCTTCTTTTCTTTCTTTTGAAACAATTATACATTTACTTTTATTTAAAAAAAATTTTTACCAAGAAAATGACTTACGCGTGTAGCATATAAAAAGGGAACGTTTTGACGAGGACGGATATGACGCCGTTTGGTCCTCAATTATGCATAACTTGATTAACTATGCATAATTTAGGAAGAACCACGCTATGTCGGATAAATCGTCACCTTTTAAAATGTTGAGTTTTGGAAAGTTGTTCGAGTTGGATTTCTTAAAAGAGAAAAGTATTTTTACCCCTTCTACGGATTATTGTGGAAGTAACCCTACTCCTATTGACTGCATGGAGAGAGTCTCATGTGAGTCGTTGTGACTGAGTTGTCCCGAAGGGAAAATACCAACGTTATTGTTCGGAACGAGTGTGTCTAGAAAGGAGTGAAGTCTAATTCGTAATAATATAAGATCGATGGTTGTCATGGAGACATGTGTCAAGACCAAGCGTGGTCGGTATGCTAGTAAGCAATGGTAGATTTAAGCTATTGAGGGTGCAAACCGGATACCAACACTGAGAAGGGATCTTCTTGAAAATGTAAAGTTCCCAAGGTGGGTGGAAGCTAAGGTGTTTAGTTCCGAGGTTGAAAGTGAGAAATGGAGAAGACTTCTCCTACGTTAAATGTGTGTTGCCATTGATGTATCAATTGATGGCCGTGAAGAAGACTTCTTTCCCCGAAATGGAAGGTAGGGTTAGTATAGCTGTAACTATACCTGGATCGTCGAGGATTAGAATAAGGAACTAAGCGACCCATGACTTAAGGTTAGGTATGGTGGTCCTTACTCTTTGACGTAATGACCTAAAGTGCATATATAAGGGTGAAAAGTTTGGAGATTCCAGCCGAATGGCGACATCCATTTCCATCCTGGAGAAACAATCAAAGTAGCTAACGCCTTAAGTCGAGCGATATTGAATTAGGAATGTGCGTAATTATCTCGACTTGATTAGTTGAGTCATCTAAGATGATGCGATGCGTTAGAACCAAGTCGACTATGCTAGTCATGGTGCGGGAACGTTGGAATCATAATTGCGATCTTCGTCAAACGAGCAATGAGTCCATGATGCCCAGTTGTTTTCTTGATTGCTTTTGAATTGTCTTTTGACAAAATGTGTTTTCTAGCAGGATTATCGCCGCCGAATTATGTGAAAAATGTGTTTTATGTGCTATGTCCTTTGAATGTTGATAAGCGCTTATGTTGTTTTTGTGTAGCCCATAATATGGCTTAGGATGTGAGCGAATGGGTATAATTGCCTAGGGCTCAATGAAAGTTCAATTAGACGGGTACGCACACCTAAAAGGTCTTCTGTGAACATGGATTGGTATCCTAAAAGTCTATAGTCATTCGTGGCAAGATAAACCCACAAGCATGACTATGATTGGTTAGGACTTAACCGTAATTAAGTCAGAATTATTGTCGATCATGGCTTGGCAAGCGACAAGCGTGGTCATTGTTGGTTAGGACTTAGCCGTGATTAAGTCAGAATTATTGTCGGAATGGCTTGACTATTTAGCAAGCGTGATATAATGTGATTTGGATCGGCTTGGGTAATACCTACCCACATGTCGTGATCATATTTTCTAAGGCTTCATGGTAAGCGAGCATGGTTTATTTTCTAAGGGTTCATAGTAAGCGAGCACAGTTATTTTGCTAAGGCTTTATAATAAGCAAGCATGATTGTTGCTAAGTGTGATAATGAGAAAGTGTGATTAGTGCCTAAGTAAAGCTAGGCCGAAATGCAAAGTCATCGTAAAATGACGAATATGTGATTATGTGCTTATGTGATTTTATGTGTTAGTGCAATAATGCGTTTGATGGGGTCATATGTACTCCGGAATATTTTCGCAACCGGTGGTGCATTATTAATGAGTATGGGAGGGCGACACGTGTATTTTGGCTTTATATATTTTTGATTTTGGATGATGACGTACGTTTGGGATTTGGTTAGCAACGTATGTTTTGGTTTTGTGTAGCGATGTGCGCTTTGTTTTGTTGGAATGATCACCAAAATAAGATTTAGGTTGATCTTTCGTTTAGAAACGACATAATTTATGTTTTCCCGGATACGTTCCGTGGCGTTTTTTGTCTCTTGTGATAAGAGCGATTGTGATTATATTTTTGATCCTGTTGGTATAAATCACCATTTGTTTCGTCGACTTTCCATTCAGAATAGTCGAAGCGAGTATAATATCGCGTGGTTTTTGCGTTCGAGCATATGAGACCGTTCGATAATGAGGAAACCGTCTCATCGCAAGCGAAGTTAAGATGAGTAAGAAAGGAAGAGCACCGGGACGACGCTCCCTTAAGGTGGGTGGAATGTAACAACCTGAGTTTTACGATGCGTATGACGATCAAGAATACGACGTCATAATTATTATTTTATAAGTTCATGTGAACGAACGTCGACATTTAAAATTTTAACTGTCGAGAATAATTATTTTCGTATTTTATTACGAACGGAATTTAGAAAATTTTATTTTTGACGTTTCGCGAGTCAACGTTTGATCGCGCATTTGTTAAACGTTTTAAGCATCGTAAAAATTTACGACTCGTCTCGTTATTATTTTTAAGATCGTAAATTATTATTTTTACGATTATCGTCCTTGTTCCTTGACCTTGGCCAAACCCGCGACTTGGGTGTACACATATTAACAAAATGGTGTCATGTTTACATTTTAATTAAATGTTTACAAAAGGAAAATACAAGTAAACAATTTTTCAAAAAAAATATTATGCATGCTTGCTCTAGCCCCTTGTAGCCGACGCCTAGGTTCACCACACACACAAACATTTGTTTTTCCCATGTCAAGAAATGATTACAATCTTTGGTTGCTTCTAAGAATTGATTTAAACTCCAACATATACAAGTAAACTCATAGTTCACAATTTTGTTTTCTCTCCTCCTTTGGTTCTCTCTTGTCCGGCCATACATACACACACAAACACAAACATCTTCAATCTATTTTGATACTTGAAACCCATTTAAACATCATTCAAAAATAGTTTAGGTTAATCAAGAATCAAGTTGAAACATTGTTTTCTTGTTCCATCTTTCTTTTGGGTTCGGACGAAGCATCAAGGCAAACACCCTTTATGTTTGTATTTTTCCAACCATCAAATATTGTTTAGATGATGATATCTTGATCATCCATGAAAGAAAAATGCACATGCATTAAGGTTTATGCATGGTTTGAGTTTTACTAAAACAAGAGGGTTTTGATTTGATTAAGGTTAACAAGATTTGTGGGAAAGTGATATAAGGAAGATTGGTGGGAGATTTAATTTGAAAACTAAGGGGGTTTTGGTTTCGTTGTGGGTTCGAACCGGGTAGAGACACACAAGGGCGTGTTTTGTTGCTTGGTTATTAATTAAGATTAGTTTGGTTTCGAGTTGGGTTTGATTTGGATTCGATTTGGGTTTGGTTTTGGTACCCGAGGTCACGGATAAGGAACAAAGGGAAGAGATGAGTTTTGATCGAGTCCGATCTTGCTTTATATAGCATTGTAAGTATTTTACTTACTAGTTTAATAATTGTTTTTGCGATTCGATTCGTTTTTGGATATTGCATGTGATGAAATCCGTGGGATCTTGCGTTGTCTAGTTAGATTTTGTTATTGGATGATTGAGCAAGTTGAATATTGATTATATGCCATTTTAGATGTGTCGTGAATGAATTTTTGGGTCAAAAATGAATTTTGGTGCACTTTATAATATGTAAGTTTTGGGCAGAAACTTTGGCGCGGAAAACGAGGTTTGAGATTTTGAGAAATATGTTTTTTGATTTAAAAATATTATAGAGCTTGTTTTTACGATCGTTTTGATATAAAATGAAGCTTCTAACTCCTAATAACGAAGAATATAGAGCGAAATCGAGATATACACTTTAAGTAGAAAATAAAGTGTCTTGTGAAATATATTAAATGCTGGCAGATTAAAAAACGTCCGGTTTGAGCACTTTCGAGTCTGTTTCATCCTTCCGGCAAAGCACAAAAGTTGTTCGGAATGTTGTTTTACTTTGTTGCGAGGTTTGTTAGTTTTAAAATCGCGTAATAACGGGTCAAAACTGAAAGTCAATTTTCTGCGTAATGTTAAAAATGTAATAAGTTCCTGCAGAAACCTGTAGGGGCATTTTGGTCATTTTCCTTCGAGTTTTAGGTCTCGGCTAAAACTAAAAAGTTGTCCGGAACGTCGTTTTGAATAAAATCGCTTTAGAGTCCGAGTCATGAAAATATGATATAGTGGGTCCTTTTGGTCGGGTCAGACTTAGTAAAATATATACATAAGGTAAAAATTAAATAAAGTCCAACGTTGACTTTTGAAAGTCAACGAGTTGATGTGAGTCTTGTTGGATGTTTCTAAAAATAATAAACGCTATTATTTTACGAGTATAACATTTTAGACTTAACGATTGTTACAATAGAGATAATTATAAAAACAGTAACTTTTGTAATAATCGGGATATAAAACTGATATGAGTAAATGATAACCAATTTGAACGTCGAATGTGCGACGAAATAAATAAATATTATTATAAATATAATTAGATGGCGGGACTTACTAAAAATTGTAACTTTTCAAAAATAACAACTTTCTAAAAATAAAAAGTTTTTGAAAATAGAAAGTTTTCGATTAAAGAGGCGTATCATATAAATGAAAGAATGATCATAACTCAATTATGTGGGGTTTAGGATCTAGCACGCGCAAGTGGATTTCTCATCACATGTGTATGTATATTTATACTATTTCAATAGTTGCGATGTACACACTATTCGATCGTACTTTATTGTATAGTAATCGGGCTACATAAATTATAGGTCGCGGTTGAGTTCGTTGTTGCAACGTCTTTGGATTGTTTCGGTTATTTTGATCTTCGGATTAGATCCACGTGAGTTCGTAGCCTCGCTTTTGAACTGTTTAAATGTTTTTAAACTAGCGAGGGAGATACATGCTTGTTTTGAAAAGTGAACGCAATGTGTTTTGATACGTGACATGATTCCATGCTATGAGTTTATGCCTTTGACTGTGTACTCGTTAATTACTGAGGAGGTAAGGGCTGAATGCATTAAATAGATTTATTGGGTTTGACAACCTTGTCTGGGGTATGAATCCTAATGTGAACACCCTGTAACTGACATTTTGTATTGAGAAAGGGGTGGTGGCATACTACCCGGTCACTTATTTATCTATAATGATAATCTGTTAAGGTTCGGTACATGGGCTCATACAAGATGGAAATGTTGTGTGGCTTGCCTAGCTACCAATCATACGTGTTTTGTGGAACCAAAGATTGCGTTCTGATTGTTGTTTGTAAACTCTATGAATTCACTCAACGTTTTGTTGACGTTTTAAGCATGTATCTCATGTATTGGTGTTGTTGATGGCTTGGATGGAACTGGACGCGGATATCAAAGACTGTGTCTCGGTGAAATGTTCTGTTTATTTAAACAAAAGGATGCTTTGGAAAAGAAGTCGTGTCATGACTCTTTGAAATGAAGTTTTTAAGTTAGTTTGGGACCTTGTAACTCTGATTTTCCTCATATAAATGAAATAAATTTTGTTTTATAAACTTATCATTGAATGTTTACTGGGACTCGTGTGTATGTATTATGAAGTAGAGCTAATCTTGACTCTTTCAGTAGATGGAACCCATTTTTTCATCACAAGCAGTCACTTGTTGAATTTCTTGTGGATTCATGATTCTGCTTAAGAATTAACCAATACAGTTTATATACACAACAAATATATTTTACTAATTAGCTTGATTATCCTAGATGATATGATTGATTTAGAGATAAACTATGATTAGGTTTCATGTAAACATGGCCGAATTACTACACTCTATGAATAGGTCAACTAAAGTCAATAGTCAAAGTCAACAGATGAAGTCAACTAGACAATTCCAAGAGAACTTAGGACAAACATCCAATCAGAAGGCAAATAATGTACATTCAAGCATACCAAGTTATGAAATATGACACCATAAGCAAGTATTACACAAATTTTAAAAAATTTGGGCAGAGTTTCCTTTTATATTTTGACATATTTCGCTTGGAATGTGACCTGTCATGTTTCGCTTGTAATATATCATACATGTTTCGCTCAGAATAAGTGATCACATGTTTCGCTAGGAATATGTAACATACATGTTTCGCTAGAAATATGTCATACATGTTTCGCTAGAACTTGCGGTGGAAGAGCATTCAGAAACTTGGTATTGACTTGAACTTGCTGCATTGTCATCCCAATAGTGTGCATGTCATTGATCAGCTGAGATAATCTCCAGTAATACTCATACAATGTTTCACCCTGAACGGAAGTAAACTTATCGAAAAAGTTATACAATCTGCATTCACGTTCTTGATATGATAATTCAATGCCTTTTATTAGTAGCTTGACTTTATCGCATATATCTTTAGCCGCCTCTTGATGGTTTACAAGTGTATACCCATCGAATGGAAGACCATGAAGAATGATATTAGTTGCTTGAACATCACAGTCATCTTGAAGTTGTGCTTTAGTGAGTTCTGAGTATTTCTTAGGTCGAGTCTGTCCATCTTCTTCAACAGTTTGGTAGACCAGTGGACCATTGTCGATTGAATCAAGCATCATCCTACCATATATCTTCCCTTTAATAAATAGTCGTATACGACTTGTCCATGAATCGTACAATGATTTCTCAAGCATTCGAGGATGGTTCTCAGCTCCAGCAACAATGATGTGTTTTGCTAAAGTAGTCATTTTATTTTAATTGAAAAGTGAAATGATTAAAATTGATCGAACAATGATAAAGGAGGATTGTGTTAAGAGATGTTGTTGTCGGTGATTAAGATTGATATTCCATGGGATTTTACAAATCTTCACTAAAACCGAGAAATCCAAGTATTTCACGTGATTTTACAAAGTAAGACAAACCGTAGAAAATAAAACTTTTTCGTGATTAATGTAATGTTTCGCTTGAAATATGACAATGTAATGTTTCGTTTGGAATATGACAATGTAATGTTTCGCTTTGTTTATGAAAACTGGACAGAGTTTCGTTTTGCACAAGTACGTATTTCGCTTGAACTAACAACCTATCATAAATCGATTGCTAACATAAATCGCTTGTTAACATATTTCGCCTAAAACATATTTCGCTTGACCTACGAAAAATTAAGCAGAGTTTCATTTCCTAGAAATGACATAAATCGCTTGAAGTCAACTTGTCATAAATCGCTTGAAACATATTTCGCCTGAAACATATTTTGCTTACCTATATAAATCGCTAGCTTCATAAACATGTTTTGCTGGCTTCAAATAAAACGTACCTTTTTCATAAAAAATCACCAAAAACTCACCCTTTTTGACATTTTACCTTGATTTTTCTTGCACAACTAGTTATCTTAGGCCTAGATCTTGCTTAAAAACATAAACTTTAACACTTTTAAACACAAAAATCCAAGCTTTGATTTTGAATACACAAAACCAAATGACAATTAAGAAACCACGATCTAAACAAGATATAAATGCACACAAGCTCACGATATCACCCCATGGCGACTGATACCAATTGTATAAGTATCAAATCACTTAACAAATGAACACAAGAAAGTCTAGAGACAGAAAGTGGGTTGAAACACTTAGTGAGAGAAATAAGGAACTTGTATTGATATGAAAATAACCAAATGAACAACAAACCCTCTCCAAGGTATGGAGACGGGTATTTATACCTATCCTAGGTCGGTCACACATAAGGGAGACTTATGTTGACCCGGTTAGCTTGGTAAGTTTACAAATATTACGCTACGAGTTATTCTATTACATATTGGAAGTGACCGAGTCTTTTCTCGATTTCTAACAAATACATTATCAGCTTTTAGGTGATAACTAGCCCTAATAGCCATCCTGATTTATCAGTAACTCTTAGACAAATTATTTCAAAGTAGACTTAAAAGAACTTTTTGTCTTTGAAATTCATTTTGCAAAGGCATTGTGTTATTGAAAATCAATAGATAATGATGTGTAAAAATCTGTAGCAATTAAGTTTATAGAATCTGCTCACATCATTAGTATTATTTTTGGAAAATCATCTCGAATGAGATTAAGTGCCTCAGGAAAACCACACATAGTACAAGTACTAGTATAGTGATCCTTTTCACTAGTGGGCTAAATCCGAAGATCGGGCATGAGTAATATAAATAATACCCTAGTGCAATGTGGTGAAATTTACGAGAGATATATCCAAATATAACACATTCAATGAGAAAGATATTTTATTTCAAAAATTCTTATATCTAAGACGACTGGGTCATTAAGCTGTTAACAACAATTTTCGAATAACCTCAAACAGATGCAACCCTAATAATGCTAACAATGTAAGAGAATAACCTAGACCGGATGCAACGTAGATCACTGACACATCTTTCGATACAGAAATATTTGTTAACCTATTTTTGACATTATCACCGATAACAGATAGAACATGTATTCATTCACATAGAAACATAATCAATTTCATATCAAAAGAATTAAGAAAGTCAAACTTGGTCAACGGTTAAAGTCAAGGGTCAACGGTCAACGACACAATCAAAGTCAATGGTCAAAATCCATAGACATGGTCAAACTAAGTCAACGAACTAATCATCTAAATAATCCCGTTCATTTTCGTGATTTTGAAAACGTTAATACTTTTTGAAAAAGTTATTAAGTTTTAAACACTTTTAAAATTTGTGAACTTTTTGAATTATTTAAAATATTTTTTATTTTGATATTTGAAATTTTAAATCTTTTAGTGCTTTTATAAATAAAATGTTTGTGAAAAATATTTATCGTTTTGGTCAAACACGAGACGAGGGTTAAACATAAGTCAAACTTGGTCTTGGTCCAAAGGACCTTTAAACCGAGTCAAATAAATATGAAACGGTGGGCTTGAACATCAGGCCAAACGATATTGGGCTTTAACCGATCCATTTGGGCTTAATCGGCGCAAAATGGTTTAGCCGTTTAACCGGCCCAATAAGGGATCGCTTGGGCTTTACCGGTTTGGTGGACTTTTGGGCTTGGGCCTTTTGTGGTTCGGTTGTACTAGGTTAGCCGATCGAGAAGTGTCGGTCGAACCATGGTACCCGACCAAACCTTGGTTCAGTTAAACCATGGTAGCCGACCGAGCCTTGGTTCGGTTAGGCCTTGACTGACGGAACTTTGTAGATCGGTTGGTCTTGGCTAGCCGACCGAGGGTGGGTTGGTGGTCTTGGTTCAACCGACCCATGAGCTTCGGCTCATGTGGTTCGGTTTTAGACTTCAAGTCTGTAACACCCCCATTTTTACAATATAGCAGCGGAAGCTAATCTAGGGTATTACTTCATGGAAACAACAATCATAATCATAGAAAACGACCCAAAAGAGACGTTTGTTCAAAAGATACGTTATCATTCATTTCAAATCAGAGTTTTACAAAGGCAGGTCCCAAAATCTAGTTACATACAATGTGAATGATAACAAGTTTTAGCCATCTTCATGTCCATGCCACTCCGTGCCGTATATTGCTCAATAACCTAAGATAAACATGCTAAAAAGTCAACACAAAGGTTGAGTGAATCCATAGGTTTAAGTAATATAATTTGAATGCAAATGCGATATTTGGGTTACGTTGATATACACCCAGTATTGAAAACATATTTATTATTGCCATTAGCTCACTCAAAGCCCCAACGCGTCTGATGGAGCAAAAAGACACTTTTCTAGCATTATCAACCGCAGATTTGGCTAGTTCCCTTTTAAGTTTTACTATGTGCATAAACACCCAAAAAATTCCTGCATTTGACACCCAAAACACCCTAACTTTTTTCGTATATTTTGAATGGCAAGCTCTTTTAACACATTTTTAGATTGCTCTTATAAACCTTTTTTTTTTGAAAAAGGAAAAAAATCAACTAAAAATTACATAAGATTAAAGCTGATTTTCTCAAACAAGATAAGCACTAAAAATTAGTTATTCCAAACAGTAGAATCTTTTTAATACTTGTTACCTATAATAAGAAATCTTGTTACCAATGTAGATTTGCGTTAGGGGTTAATAGAAATTACAACTAAATCACTAATGAAACAAAAATATGTAGCAAATGAACATAACATCCAGATTTTATATAGTCGCAAAAACAAAACAAATAATGTTTTTTCACTTACAACTCTCCAAAAAAGGATTCACCATACATAACCTCTAGTAACCATTATTTATACGTATGGTTTGAGGAATACAACACATACAGTTTCACAAAATTACATGTTAACACATATCTCTTGCCAATCAATTAGTTGTTAACACATATCTCTTGCCAATCAATTAGTCATATCCTTAGCTATACATTTATGTGATGAGTTGTAATCTTATGGGCTCAAGCCTATCTTGTAACTGTTTATACGTATGATTTGAGGAATACAACATATACATTTTCACAAAATTACATGGTATCAGCCATTGTAGATCCAAAAACCTAAAAACACAAAACTTCCGCTCCATTTCTCTACCTTCAAATCATTAGATCTAATCGTTTTTAAAAAGCGTTTAGATCAATATTTTGAAATGTTTAAGCACGAGAACGTTAATTAAAGTATGTCTTATACAAGGTTTAAACATGATTTTATACTTTTTCAAAATGTTACATTTTAGACCCTTAGTTTGAAAAGTGCAGAACTACCCTTGGAGTTTTGCACTTTCGACTTTGGTCCCTTCAACTTAAAAGATATACCAAGTAACCTTGTAGCCTTGAAAGTGAACATAATAGACCCCTGTATTATAACTTTTGATAAAATGACATTTTAGGGTCCTTTTAGGTATATAAGTTTTCCAAAGGTTACGAATATCCCCCTTGCATGGATTATAATTACAAAAACATGTCCAAATTGCCATGCAAGCTCTATTTACCATTTCAAAAGATATTTAATTAATGTTATAATAAACTAAAAATATGAATTTTAAACGAAAAACAAGTTTAAAATAACAATTCGTTAGGCTAGGAAGCAAAAAACGGTTCAAATAAGGGTTTCAAAACGTAAACTCATGGGTTTTAAAGTTCAACTTCCTTCAATTAACAATAAAGTGGTTATTTTAAAACATTAGTTAAGAATGCTTATGATAGATTTAAACAATATTAAAACCATTATAGACATTAAGTATTAAGAAAACACGAATTAGGGTTATCCGGTGTACGGTTTTGGATCAAAATGGAAAATGTTCATGAATTGAGTTATGAACTTTAACAAGAGTATATTTAGGATCAGAAAGAACATTATAAGAGTGAAAGCAAAAGTAAGTATCTAGAACCTGGGTTTGAGGCCTTCAAGAGTCAAAAATGGTGGAAATGGGATCATTTCGGGTAGTATTTCACCCGTACGCCTTGTATCTTGTTCACCTGAGGGGCTTTCAAATCTTCAAAGCTTGCTGAAATGACATTCCTAATGATCCTAGACACATGGAGCTGAGAAATGATTGCTCACATTGGGTTATAGAAAAGAATAAGTGGGGGGAAGAGAATGAATGAAGTATTGGGTTCTATTATAAGAAAAGACCTTAGAGGCCAAGATTTCTTAGCAAGCTGATCTAGGACACATGGGTAACCTAGAGGATGATTAGGATGATCTATGTGATGTGTTGGATAGGCTAGAAATATAGGCTAGAACATAGGTGTGGATACCATGTGATGCCACTGCAGCCATAGGCACAAAATGGAAGAGTGGCTTCAATTTGGACCAAATAAAATGTTATAGCAGAGTGGGTAAGCACTTAGTAGGGTCCTAGGGGCTGGTCATGGAGGTGCTTGCACATGGGTTGGGTTTTAAATGGGTTGAAACAAGTAAAAACCACCCGCGGGTTTGATTTGGAGTTCTAGGGCTCGTATTCAAGTTTTTGGCCATTATTTCGAATGCATTGATTAAGTAATGTTTAAAACATGTTCTCATGGTTTGTAATAAGAAGTATTAACAAAAGTTAGCAAGTGGTTTGGGTTAAAACGGGTTAAAAATGAAGAAATGAGGTCGCGGGTTCCATTTGGTACGGTTTAGGGTTTTCTTGACTTTCTTTGCTTATAATTCGTGTACATTGGACCAATGATTGATAAATTATTGATCCTAGGTATATATTGAGGTTTATTAATGATAATTGAGTGATGGTTTAGGTTATAATGGGTTAAAATGGAAAGAAATAGTCGTGGGTTGGAATTAGGGCTCGTATAAGGCTTTTAGGGTTTTCTAGCTTTGTAATTCTTGTACATTGTCAAAGTAATGATGGATAATGATGGATAATGGTTTGTAAACTCATTTTATGAGTTTACAATGACTCTTGGTTGCTTACTTGAGAATGAAGTGGTTAGAAACGAGAAAACGGGTCGAATGATCATTTAGGGTTCATTTAGGGTTTCTCGGATTTGATTCTTGCATATATGAAATGAGATTATGAAATAGTGATGGTATATGATTGTTATGGTTGTAAAATAAGTTATTACAACTTATTTGAGTATTGGTTTAGGTTTACAATGGATAAAAACGAAGAAACGGGTCATAGTGTAGTATTTAGCTCGGGTTAGGGTTTCTGAGTTTTGTATTAGGGTTTTGAGTGTAAAAATGTGTATAAAAGTTTATGAATAGAATAATTAGGGTTTACACATTGTATATTGAGTGTAGTAGCTTGTATATAAGTGATGGTGAAGAAATTAGAATGAAAACGGAGGTAAAACGGCTATTTTGGTGTTCATGCTTCATGATTTGTACATTGTGCTTTATAAGACTTGTACTTGACCTAGAGGGAGTTTATAATTCAAATGAGATGTTATATTACTTGTACATATGCTTTAGTAGCTTGTATATTCACTTTAGATATTAACCCTTCATGAAATTAGGGTTTAGAGGTATACGATTATAACACCCCCAAATTTCATGCAGCGGAATATACAACATTGGGTGTTAATTCATAGTTCAATTGCACAAGGATATAGAAAACGACTCGAAAAGAAAAAAACATTATTCCATTTAAAGAGATTTCAGAGTAATTAAACATACCTCCCACGGGATCGTTACCAAATTTCATAACATGAGCTTTCCAAAACATGGGTAATTAGTTTTATAAATAGAACAAAAAACAAGTTCTAAAAAACTTTTAGCACAGACTCCTCGTATAGATCATCCATCACCCTTGGTTACCTGAGATAAAACATGCTTAAAAAGTCAACAAAAATGTTGAGTGAATCCATGATATGTGCTTAATTACACATATCTTTTACCTCTAAAAACGAGCTTAAATGACCAAAAACAGACAAAAACTGC
>BQNB010051237.1:0-11847 GCA_026074375.1 Tanacetum coccineum
TTTGTTTCTATTCTTTTTTAATTGTTTGTAAAAAAAAGTAGGTTAACATTCACTTTTTGACATAGTAGAATAATAGTTGACCATTCACTCATCTTGTTTGACCATCATTTGGCTGAAAGATTTTGTGTGTGTGATTCAGGAGCACAAAACCTCATTACTAAGCATACCTTATAGGTCCTGAAATAGCACGCATTCCCATGAACAACGTCAAACCAGCCCAAACACCCGCAAGGCCAAAAACTGAAGGAGCATAAAGTAGAAAAGCCAATGATATTGCTCCCACCAACATCTGTATTTCATTAATCAGTCAGTCATAGTACTATTTACCTTTCTAATATTGCATTTTAGTTTGAAAGGTCACTTACCATCGAGCATAGTGCAAACTCGAAATCTGAAACTCCATAATGAAGGCCATCATAAATATAAGCAAGAGCGATAATCGGTTCCATTGACCTGAAAATGAGACAGATGAAACCGTTTCACTGCAAGATCATTCATAAAGAAAGGATCCATGAGTCATAAAGCCATTAGACTTGCCTTTGCAGCCATCATCTTGTTTCCAATTTCACT
The DNA here is from genome assembly GCA_026074375.1 of Tanacetum coccineum. NCBI lineage: Eukaryota > Viridiplantae > Streptophyta > Magnoliopsida > Asterales > Asteraceae > Tanacetum > Tanacetum coccineum. The sequence continues at coordinate 571 of BQNB010051237.1, forward strand.
ATGTATCATATAGGCATAGTCGATGGCAGTTGCATCCTTGGGCAGGTTTTTGATCTATCAGTAGTATTAATGTAATAAAAAATACATAAGAGAAACTATAGAGAGCATCAAAAGCAAAAAAAGAAAATTCATGTATTAATAGTCTTCACATATACCTTTTTACCTCTCCTCTTGGCGCAAATACAAAGACACGGCTACCAACCTTTATTAGCTACAACACCAACACAAGGATTGGGTTTAACGATAATGCAAATCTGAAATCCAAATGCATCAAAACATGTCAGAAAATTCAGTTAAAACTTACTACATACTCTACGTGAACCAATTAAAAGACAATGATTAACTACCTGCGCAATTTGGTTTACTTTATTGATTGAACACATAGATTTGACCACAGATTTGTAAATGCTGCAAATACATGAGTTCCGAATTACAAGGCACATGAACATATATGAATTATAGTATGACGCTATAATCACCACTGAGGTGGAAAGATCACATTCTATAAAAGTAAAGACAAACATACGTCTATTGCACCACCACCAGAAACCACTGTGGAATTCTTCATGGCCCTTCTAACAATCATGTAGACTCCGCTCAGCTTCCACATAACTATTAAAGAATAACGTTAAGATATCAAATTTGAAAATTAAACAAATATTCAAAAATCAATACACAAACCAAAAGAGATTTTTTTTAATCCAACAAAAGATCATACAAAATATTAATTACATAAAGAGTGTACAATAATACATACTCCTTATTTAGTATATGTGTTCAATAAGATTAAAAAATCAATGGTCTGAGATAAACCTGATCAGCTCCACCTCGAAGAACAATAGTGGCTGTCAGACCTGAAGGACATCCGCTAAATATATTGAATCGTTCATTTCCAACGTGTTTTTCTTCATAAACCTCACAAGACCCAAGAACCTGTAACACGTAAAATTGTGAAATAATTCAGATAAGTAAATCATAAACCAACATTAGAGCCAATTGATGTCTTTTGTTACGATAACGCCAAGAATCAGAGCAGTAAATTCCACTATTATTTAGATAGCTGTATTGAGTAAAAGATAATGACCTCATCTATAACATAGTTGAGAGATTGCGGCTGTAACACGATTCAGATCATCTTCAGTAACTCGACCAACACAAAATATATCCCGGTCTACAAAATACTGAATTTAAAAAAACACTCAATCAGATATTTGAGCCTTCGCATAGCTACTGACCACAATATAGTTCTATTTGCAAATACAAGACGATTTTCAAATAGAAAAATTCCGCCACCTGTGTTGCCAGATCACCAATAGCAAGACGCGACAGAATAATCTTAGCCCCACTCTTTACACATTTATCCAACTTATGGATGTTCCATTGTGCGTCAACAATGGACCGATATCGCAATGGATCTGAAAGTCTATCAATAGAAAGAAACATAATGTCAAAATGTAACTCAAGTTCATGAAAAGATTATAATATGCAAAACAAATAAAAAACTACCTACCTTATCTTGGCATTTTCTTTTTCCTGACTTTAGTTCCAGTTCAATGTTCAACAATAAGATCTTTGGATTCAAAAACGTCTTGGGTTGTTGCTCAAACCCAGCATATGAAAAAGTATTCTTAAATGCAAAACCATTCACAAGAAAGGAATCCCTCATTGTACTACCAAGAACCTAGAAAGAATAAATCAAACTATGGATTGGAGATGTATAAATAGAAAGAGGTCATTGCAGGTGAAACAGATAATGAAGCCCTGATATTTTAGATAAGTGACAAAGTCCTACTAAATTAATATTTTCAAAAGAAATAATTCTGAGAACCATTGAGTGGTATTATGTTGTTTTCAGGAGTTAACAGCCCCGATAGGCTAAGAAACTACATTATCAGACAAACATACTCTTCCATAGTGGAATCGTGTCTCGCTTCTTATGTTTCTTCCTTTAAAACTTATACGCCATTATCCATTGCTTAAATACCTTAACTATGTGACAATATTTGCATAACTAACTTTTAGCACTTGCTTTCAAGAACATTTTTTCACACTTATCCACTTCAACCGTGAACATGCTATCTATTATAAGATCAATAACGCTCAGTTTAAAAGAATGTAAGAGCATTCACTTTACAATTGGTAAATTCCTTTTATCCCTTTATAAGGGCTTCGATAAACCGCTCCCAGCTCTTACCATAACTTTGCAACCATTTTACTTGGTTTCATGTAGTCTTGCAAAATGCAACAAAGATATCAACTTATAGATGACGAGTGATTATATATTATTTGCAGCAAAGAAAATACAAAAGTAAGCATAGTTCTTGCAGAATGGAGTATTTTTATGTCTTTTTTAAGGAAAATGGGTGGTTTGCAACTATTAGGATGGTTCAACATGTTAATAGTTTGCAACAAAAAGCAAAGAACGGAAAAGTAAGCGGAATCAAGACCAGATAATTTACCTGGTTTGATACCAGCAGATCAAAATTAGAGCTCTCGCAACTGGGAAAAAAATGAAAATAATCACACAATTGTCAAGATACTGGATATGCAACACACATATGTTTAAAGTATGATGGTAATGAAACATGTGTCATCAAAGCAGTGTTTCTAATGTTTTAAATAAGGATATATCTCCATTTACCAGTAATATACACATAGCATTGACACCTGTTGATAGCAGCAGAACATATGATCAAGACAATACAACATCTTTGGTGCATAATGAAAACTAATTCACATGCTAGGACCATCTGCGATTCTTTTATTAAGGTTTGAGGTGAATATGAAAGAGTCGTTTCCATCTCTGATTCTTTTATTAGAGTTTGAGGTGAATATGAAAGAGTCGTTTGTTTTGTCAAACATATATTAAAAGGAATAGATATGTTAGGGTTATAGTTTATGGAACTGATTTTAAATCATTATGTTTATTAAACTGTTTTTGAATTCTAAATCACAAATTCTGGCATGGTACAGTGGTTGGAAGGCTTGTTGTTTCTAAAGAGCCTGACTATAATTTTTAATAATTTTCGAAAATTTCTGCTATTTGGGTGTCATGTCATCGTTGAGGTGGCATCCAGTCACTAATTCATATTTACACACTCATACTTAGCCCCATATATATGTTATTTATATATATATATATATATATATATATATATATATATATATATATATATATATATATATATATATATATATATATAAGTCCACTTAGAAAGACATGACGCAATGATAGGCTACATATAAAATTTGTGACGCATTAGATTATTATGAGCTTGCATCCCCTTCAGTGGCCTGGATAATACATTGATTTGTATTTGAGCTATTAAAATAAATTGCATAATAAAGAGGGCATAAAAGACACTGAGCGTTTCTTTTAGTATGACAAATTATTATAGATTGATAAAAGTTCCAAGGATGATTTTTCCGTAAAACATCACTCAATGCAAGTTGGAAAAACCACATCATTCATGTTTCATACATAAAATACATTTCAAACAGAATACAAAAAAAAATTTGGGTCATAACTTTCTTCATAAAGAAGAGATGAAATTAGCTGAACAAAGACACTATCTAGATTTCTGTCTTTTCTCCTCAATTTGTTTCCTTTATTAGGATATTAAAGGTTTCTAACCAGGTGTACTTTTACGTACAAAACCCGTCTTTGATCAGGGCCCCTGTACAATCAAGACTTTGGTCTTTTAACCTAACCTCCATTCTTTTAGCTTATTCTACTCGAGTCAGACACAATATCAGTTTGAACTGTTTGACAAGTTTTGGTGGAGTCCACATTATAGTAATGATTGGCCAATTCAAGGAGACATGCCCTTCTATGATCACAGGCCTTTTACAATCAGAATCTTTATAGCTGATTGCATCACAACCTCTTATTCTATCTCTTCGTATCAACCAACAACAGTTCACTGTTGTATGTATTGGAGGTCCGCCATTATAGCTCTCATTGTCAAAAACCAGGAACCAACCTATCTATGAGCCTAATCCTAGGTGTAAAACAATTATGACTTTTCCATTTGATTTTGACCAACCTCTAACATTAACCATATTGACCAGTCTAGCCAAGCCCCTCAAGGATTTGATTTTTGATAGTCTTAATGCATTAACAGCAGAAAGATAACCGATAATATTTGGAGAGAGATGCTTAGAAACTAAAATGCCTTAATTCCCCTTTCTCTGGATTCTTAAATGAAACCTAAGTGGGAGTTGACGATTACATAGAGGTGACTTAATGTCAAGGAGCAATGTTTACAGTAGACATTCAATAATATCACTATCTCCTATAGTCATACCTCAGCATAGAACACACCAATCCCCCAAATTAAACCATTCCCTTGAGCTATCCATAGAGCTTACAAAATCACCCTCTTAATTGGGGGCGATGACGGTCTTATTAGCAACTATCCCAGCAAGGAACCTGATGGAATTTTATAAAGTCTAGTGTTTGATCGATTTTGTCCCAATCCCAAGGGAGTCTGAGTGACATCTAATAATGTTTTAAAGTGTACTATCTGCTACTAACACCTTGCCCTACTGATTAATGGTGAAGTAGACTTTTGATTATACAATTCACCTTAGGAGAATTATGTATGTCGACGTATTGAAATATGTTCTGAAAATCTTACCAGTTATGCGGTAATCGTTTTTATGTGACAATAAAAGACCAAAAGTCAAAAGTCAAGTCAGGCTCAAAAAGTCCAAGGTTAAAATAGTCCTTTAAAATTTCGAAAATTCCCGGATGTTACATGATGATTCAAAACCTGTATCTTATGATGTGACTTTCTCAAACCCTCTCTTTGACTTTAATGATGATTCTACCTTATGTTATGATAACCCGCTTTTTGATGAGGAGTTTGAGGACATTAGTAGTCTGGACCTCCCTGAGTTGACTCCAGTTATTGATGAGTCCACTTTGCTAGTCACACTGCCCTCACCCTACCTAGTTGTTTTGGGAGATGAAAAGATCAATTTACTTTTGAGAGATGATTTAGATACCCTCTTAACGAGGGATAGGGATATTGACTTCAATCCTATTAGAGACATAGAAGAACTAGAATGTTTACTAGCCAATGACCATGTCCCTGTCCCAAGAGTGTTTGATGAACCTTTAGGTAATTCTGATTTAATGTCTAGATCATCTGAGACTAGTGACCTTTTTGAGGAGCTCACCACTGAGATCAACCTAGACGATTCAATTTCTACTGATATTGATGATAGGTATTATGATTCAAAGGGTGACATTCTTTATTTTGAGCAATTGCTTAATGAAGATACATCTTCCGATGTATCTCAAGCATTGTTACCTACAGAGTCCTCCTCACTAGTTCCACCACTTCCCGATCCTAAGCAGATTTGCTTAAGGGAAGTGGAAAGATTTGATCCATTCTTCTCCCTGACATAGTTGGGTGGGAAGACGAGGGTGATGGAGACCCCTTCTTTTAGTTCTCATCATATGCCATCACCCTGTCCTGCTGCATACTCACCTAAGGAGGTGGTGTATTGTTATTACCATCCTCACCTCACATCGGGTGATGGATTTGACCATGGACCTAAAATGAAATAACACCAGAGTCAAGCTAGAGACTCAAACAAAAACAAGCGCTTCTCGGGAGGCAACCCGTGTTCTTTTTCTCGTTCTATCTTTCTTAATAGTAATAATATATTAGTTTAGTAGTAGTATTATTAATGAAGAAGTGTGGGGGAGTGCTTCTCTCCATGTTGTGTTTCGTGGTTTCCCGTTTTTGTTTGCAGGATTCCTTAAGATCATGAAGACTCGTGCTTGTTTTCAATCCTCCAATCATTCGGTCTTCGATCTTTTGCTTATTTTGGAATCCTCAATCCCGATCATGTATATTTATTGTTTCCCCTTTCACACTTAGAATTACTAGCATTTGCCTTTCTCGTCCTTAAGTGTGGGGGTAAAACTTGATATTTTTGAACATTGAGGCCAATGTTCGGTTCTAAGTAGGGGGATTTTTATCGAAATGTGATCATACCTGTGCCTATATGTGTTCCTACGCAATCCCGTTTTTGACTAAAAGATTTAAAATTTTATTGTTTTATATATTAAAAAAAAAATTAAAAAATGGAAAAAATGATGAAAATATATAAATATGTAGGCCCGTAGAACTAAGAAGATTTTTGACGTGGCCGAGTTTTACACTCTAGATTTCCCCTTAGCTTTCGAGACTTAGCGTTTGCTTAACTTTAAAATTTTGCAAAGAACGAAAAATGATAGAGTTGAATATAAGTTAGATGCTAAACATAGAGTAGTTGGATCTCTTTAGAGCTCATAGAGGTTAATTGTGGCTTTTTGCTCTTACTAGCTTAATAAATGTTATATAATTGTTAAATAAATAAAGTTACTTTTGGTTTTTGCGATTCTTGGTTTAAATCACTTTGTAGAGATTCCTTCTGGTGAAAATAAGGTACACATCGAGGTTTTGTCAGTGTTGCGGAGAAATAGGCTACTACCTCTTGCCGGCTCACAACCGATGTGGCAGTTGTTAAAAGGACCAAGGTTTAATAATGTTGCAATAATAATAATAATAATAAAGCCAAATTTCGACTTTGGGGTTATCTAAATAAAGCCTTCATCTCTGGACTCGTAGTTGAGTTGTTTCGGATGAAATAAAAAGGATAACCCCAATAAAATCCTTAGAGGAAATTAGGAATAAGGGAGCGAAAAGTAGCTGCGTTTACACAATTAGCATTTATGAGTAGTGTTAGCATCTAATCTTATATTTGGCTGTGATTTTGTTTTAAGCTTAGTTTGGGGATTGTGAAAAGTCGAGGATGACGAACTCCCGTTCTTAAAGCCTTTTAAATAAATTTTATATGGGTTTTATCTATTATTGAATAAGTGGTTAAAACGGGGGCGCTTGCGAATTAAATGATTTTTGAACCTCCTTAATGAACCTTTTCTGTTCTTGTTTAATTGTGAGGGGTCATAAGTTAAGGGGGGTTTTAATTATTTATTTTCGGGCGTGTTTTATAAACATTGCGTGTGGGACCAACAATGGCTTAGTGGGGGGGAATTTGATGTGTGCTTAAACACACATCTTTATTACTCCAGAAAACACTATAAAACGGACTAAAAATACTAAGATATGCTTAATTATATTGCAAATATGTTTGTTTGGTATTTTTATGTCTTGCAGGTACTGTGGATTGAAAACAAAAAAAAACGAGTATTTTCGGGTTCGTTTTGATCAAGAGTGTTTATTATTAAAAATCAAGATGAAGTCGTGAAAATTCCCTGAGCATGCCATTAGAAAGAGCGTGAGATTACGAGTCTAACGGTGCCCTCGAATCTTATTGGACCAGCCCGTAACCCATTTTATGGGTCGGGCCAGCCCAAGCTAGCATAAGCCCAAAATGAACCCAAATTCATATATAATAAATAAATGGTTATATGAGGCTAGCATGACGTCAGGTCACATGTGCTGAAATTAAATCATCCATGGTCACGTGACCAATCACTAAGTTAGGAGGACGAGTAAGGTGGGTACACGTGGCGGAACAACTTTGCATTCTAATTCATTTTACTACAATTTGATCAAACGGACAAAATGATTGCGTATGAGGTAAGCATTTTAAATAGACCACGTGTCATGAAGGGAGCGGTGGATCATACCAGCAAATTTCGATCGATCCGAGGGAGCGTCATTCAAGGTCAATCATTGGCTGTTTTATTTGGCAATCATCGGGACAATTTTACATAATACCCCCTGGCTCCCTTATTTAAACACACACACCCTCTTCATTTGGGGGATTAGTTTTTTAGTTAGAATTTAGGAGTAGGTTAGTTTAGTTTGAGCTTATTTCCAATTTTTAGCTTATTGTAGTTTAGTAGTAGCTTATCATAGCTAAATGTAAAGTTGTTTTTCCAGCTTATTTCAGTTTATGTAACCAGATCTTCTTAGCTTAATGAAATATGATTTGGTGTTTGAATGTGCTTATTATGTTGGCTTATCTCCTTATTATTTTCTTCTTTTTCTTATTCGAGTAATAAGCTTATCATAGTGCTTATTTTACAGCGTATTGGCTAAGCTTATTTAACAATAAGTAACGAATTAGATAAGCTATTTATTAGCTTAATTGTTTTTGTGCACTTGTTCTTTTATAAGTTTCATTCTATAAGTTCTTAATAAGCTTTCGGTTTTAGCTTATTATTGAATAAGCTTTTCGTTAAAGCTTTTTGTTACTTTCTGCTCTTTTTAGCTTATTTCAGATTTCGAATAAGCTATCATATAGCTTATTCATTTGAATTTGAGCTTATATAGATTGTAAAGAGAAATCGATCTAGCTTATTTGATTTATCAAGGTTGCGATCTAGACTTAGTGCTTATTTTGATTTTGCATTACTTATTGATTTAGTTAAGAGCTTATTTCTGTAGTATGTTAGCTTATTAGATAGTTATAGCTTTTAGTTCATTTAGCTAGATTTCGTAATGCTTATTTGGTTTAGATCGTTGTAGATTATTAGTCTTGATTGAGCTTTTGAAATCATTGTTTTAGTTTAAATGATTTATATCTAGCTTATCATTAAGTTGGCTTATTTTGTTTTAGTTTAGCTTATTGGATGTTGTAGTTTTAACTTAAAAATTGTGAAACATGTTCGTTTAACTCGTACACCATCTGATTTCAACTCTTAATTGTAGCCTAAATGCAAACTAAAAAATCAATCTTGGGCTTTCGTTTGGTTTGTAGAATTAACATTATTAGGCTGCGATTCACTAGTGGTCTGCGTTAGGTTATTAGTTCTCATCTGTTTGGGCTTGCATTTGTTAATTCTTGAGCTACTTTTGGTTAATAGAATTTGGGCCTGAAACAGATTTGGATATTTACTTGTAAAGTTAATAGTTTGCTTATTTGTGTTTGTTATGGTACCGGTCAACTCTTGAGGTGTGGAGCTTACGGGTTTAATAAGCATGATAGAATTTAACTATTTTCTTTAGCTTATTAAATCGGGTGGTTATCGTTTATTTGCGACTCTTCAATTCGGTCCAATTTTATATCCTTCTTCAATACATTAGTGTAGACGTAGTATAAAATGTTTAGCTTTGCTTATTTTATCATTATGCGTAGCGAGTAGTTTATTTTTATGCTTGTTAAGTAAATTTGTGTTTAGTGAATTAAGTGTGGATATTAATAAGTGATTAGTGATTACTAATTTGCAAAAATTATTTAGTTTAGTGTTTTATTTAGACGAACGGGCAAAAGCCGTAAGATTAAGTAGGCATTAAATTAGTAATTAATTTCTCGATAAAAAGTCATTTTCAATATTAAGCCAACGTTTTGAGGAATCGATTTATTAGACGGAAATTAGTTCATCATTAAGATCTAAACTTTCACACTTAAGAATCTATTCACTTTTACTTGACAGACATATTTTTCTTTATATATCTTTCGTCTTATTAGCTTGCTTGTTAATTAGTTTAATCTAGTTTATCAATATCTTTAGTTTTAAAACAAAAACAAAAATATTTGGCAATCAAGCATAAAACAAAACGCTTTCGTGTATTTCAAATTCATATCTCGTTGGGATACGACATCCGGAAGATCAACTATTACTTTTCCTAAAGTAATTTTTATCTGACGTGATTACTTATATTATATTACTCGACTAGTCGTTATTGACGAATCAGTTATGAACGAATAAATACAAGAATATGTAAAGTGACTTCTCCTTTGGACTTCTAATGAAATGCTTCGGACTTTGGGGGTTTTGTTCACCCCTTGGGAACTGTGTTGTGAGTTGTAGAAGTGAGTAACGCTAAATGAGCCGGATGAGGGCTCTATTTATATAAATCAAAACTGTTACAAAATATATTCATAGAATCTCATATATAGCCGAAAATCAATGGCCATATGATCAAGAAATGAAAGAAACTCTTACATTTTGGTCAATATTACACCTTACTTCATTCATGCAATAACACCATACATGTTTATTTTACTAAGGACCATAAACCCATGACCCATCCCTAGACCAAGAACCATTTCCTATGACCATAAACATGTTCTTTGACTAAATCCTATACCTTATATACAAGTATCATCTAGTAGAGAAGTCTACAAAAGTAAAACACGGTAGAAAAATAAAAAAATCAACAAAAAACCTCACCTTGTTGGTGCCTCCTATAATGCGACTGCAATAAGCAATCCTTATAGGCCACGGCACCAAGCACACACCCACACAAACCCATATCAATTTTTATACAACCTATACACTTCTATACACCTCTATCCTAAGACATTCTAAGGTGTTTCCATCCATTGAATCACCATTTGCAAGTATTAATCAAGAAAAGGAAGCTAGGGTTTTTGTTAAGAAAATAAGGGTTTTCTTAAGTGCAAGCTTGGTTTTTAAGGCTAAACACGGGTTTAGCATTTGTTTCTCATCATCATCATACCTCATAAGGTCCATTTGAACTCTTTATGTTCTTACAACTTTCATTTTTATGCATATGATTATTCTATTTAGCTTATATCACCATTTAGGATTATTAACATGTAAAAAGAAGTTTTTATTTGTTGTCATCATAATGTACACTTTTATATACCTTATGATGTTAAGGACATCATGTTAAAATGGTCACACAAGTGATTTACACTCTTGGTTAAGTATGAAAATGATTATGTATAAATTAGGGTTTTAATGGTTTAATAATATGTTTCAAGTTAAAGAAATACAAATGACAAGTTAAGGTTAATTATGGACCTATGTTAATGTTGTATGGTTGCTAATATAAGGATGATATATAAAATATATGAAATATAAGACATATGGTGGGTTACAAAAGTAGAAAAGTATGAAAACAAGGATATATATGGACTTATCTAACTAACACCAACATTCTGTCCAAAATCGTGTAAAAGACATACTTATTTTATGTTTTTATAAGATAATACATTTCACGACGATTCCGAAAAGGTAAGAAACTTGTCAAACGGATTAATAACGAAAAAGTTATGTTAAAAACAAGTTATACGTTAATAAACGGAGTCGTAAAGGAATTTTTATAAAAACATTTTTATAAAAATTATAAACAGCAAGTGTTGATATTTTTAACAAATTATACATATTTTTGGGATTCCAAAATGATAAGAATCGTAATTTTTCAATTAATAACGAACGAGTTATGAATTTCGCGAGTTTACGACAATAAATACTTTTATAAAACTATTTTTATAAAAGTTACTATTCATGACAGAAAGTTATATTTTTGTAAACCTCATAAATATATAGAACTTTCA
>BQNB010051237.1:12413-41099 GCA_026074375.1 Tanacetum coccineum
CATCTGTAATACTACTCAGGGATTCAGGGGAAGTAGGAAGCTAAAGCTAGGAGCTTTGAGTCTGCACATGAGCAATGGTCAACGTGTTGCCATCAAAGCTACTAGAACTTATGAGTTGTGTTTCCCTAGCGGATTAGTTTTAGTTTTACACAATTGTCATTTTGCTCCTTCTATAACTAGAAGAGTTATTTCAGTTTCGCATTTGTATGATGATGGTTTTATTAACCGTTTTGATGGAAATGCAATTTCAGTTTCTAGGAATAATTTGGTTTATTTTAGTGCTATCGCAAGGGATGGTATCTTTGAAATTGTTTTTTCCAATTCTAATACAAATAATAGTTCTATGTATGTTGTTAGCAATAAGAGAGCCAAGTTAAATTAGACTCTACTCTCTTATGGCATTGTCATCTTGGACATATTAGCAAGAAACGTATTAAGAATTTGCCACATGATGGACTTCTTAATTCAATTAACATTCAGTCTTTTGAAAATTGTGTTTCATGCATGTCTGGATAAATGGCACGTAAACCCTATTCACATCAAGTAGAAAGGGCTAAATATTTACTTAGACTACTACACACTGATGTATATGGCCTATTTAAGACCGTGTCAAGATAAGGAGCAAGCTACTTCGTCACTTTCACTGACGACTTTAGTCGTTATGGTTATGTTTACTTGATAATGCATAAACATGAAGTGTTTGAAACTTTTAAAGTGTTTCAAAAGGAAGTAGAAAACCAACTCGGGAAGACCATAAAATTGCTACGTTCTAATCGTGGGGGCGAATATATGAGTCAAGAGTTTTTAGATCATCATAAGGAGCATGGGATTATTGCCCATCGCACTCCTCCTTACACGCCTCAACATAATGGGTGTGTCCGAGAGGAGAATAGAACCCTATAGATCTGGGTTCGCTCTCCCATGTAAGAGTCCAAAAAACCTCCAAAGTCCTTTTTGGGATATGCCTTGAGTCTGCGTATCGCATTCTCAATATGTTTCCAATAAGAAGGTTGAAAAGACACCATACAAAGTATGGTATGCAAGCCGTAAGCTGACCTTACCTTAAAATCTGGGTGTTGTGATAACTTGTTAGCAGATAACTCTTACCAAGCCTGATAAATTAGAGCCCAGATCTATTAAGAGTATCTTTGTAGGATACCCAAAGGAAACAATAGGTTATTCTTTCTACTACCCACCTAGGAACAAAGTATTTGTTGATCGAAATGCTGAATTCTTTAAGAATAGTCTTATAATTCAAGAAGCAAGTGGGAGTATAGAAGATCTTGAAATAATTCAAAAATAAGATACGCATCCTTCTGAAAACCTAAGCTCACATCATGATGAGTGAAAATCAAGAAATTAATGAACCTCAAAGTGATTGTTAAACGAGATACAATTACCAAGCCTGACAAATGTTCCTAATCGTATGTGTTTACACATCGAGCCTGATGAGTATGAGTTGGGGGATCTTAATGAACCCACTAACTATAAAGCTGCATTGTTAGATCCTAAATCAGATAAATGGCTTAATGCAATAAATGTGGAAATGCAGTCCATGAAAGATAACAAAAATTTGGGACTTAGTTGATTTTCCTCCTAACGGTAAAACCGTTGGTTGCAAATGGATCTTCAAAAAGAAAACCGACATGGATGGAGTTGTACACACCTATAAAGCTCTTCTTGTAGCAAAAGGTTTCACTCAAACCTATGGGGTAGATTATGGTAAAACTTTCTCTCATGTTGCTGACATTAGAGCTATTAGGATTCTTATAGCCATAGCTGCGTTTTATGACTATGAGATTTGGGAAATGGATGTCAAAACTGCATTCCTCAATGGACATCTCTCAGAAGAGGTCTATATAGTGTAGCCTGAGGGTTTTGTCAATCCAAAATTTCCAAACCGTGTATGCAAGCTGAAATGTTACATTTATGGACTTAAGAAAGCATCAAAGCAATGGAATAAGCGTTTTGATGATGAAATAAAGATATTTGGTTTCACTCAAAATCGTGATGAGCCATGTGTATACAAGAAAGCTAGTGGGAGTTATGTCACTTTCCTAATCTTGTATGTCGATGACATATTAATCATGAGAAACAACATTCCAATGTTACAAGACGTAAAATCTTACCTTGGAATGTGTTTTGCTATGAAAGATTTAGGAGAAGCTGCATATATTCTTGGAATCAAGATCTACAGAGATAGATCTAAACGGTTAATTGGTTTATGTCAAAGTGCTTACATTGAAAAGACTTTGAAAAGATTCTTTATGGAGAATTCCAAGCGTGAAAGTATCCCCATGCAAGAAAAGCTGAAACTGATTAAATCACAAGGTTCTTCAACACCTGCTAAAGTGAAGCGCATGCAGAATATACTTTATGCTTCGGCTGTAGGATCTATTATGTATGATGTGAGATGTACTCGCCCTGATATTGCGTTCGAAAGAGATAACCGTGACAGGCGGGTTGTCTAGACCGAAGCTTTAATAGCTGAAGACCGAACTATTGAATCAAATGACCAAATATTCACAGAAAGACCGAACAAAGTTGATCACATGTGGTGATCACAAGAAAGCAAGAAGGAGAATGAAAGCAGCAAGAGCATGACGGATGCTGATGACATGAAGTCTCAGACTAGATATGTATTCGTTTTAAATGGAGATGTTGTTGACTAGAAAAGCATAAAGCAAAGTATTTTTGCAACCTTATCTACAGATGCTAAATATATCGTTGTTTTGACGCATCGAAAGAAATTGAAGAACCCATAAATATGTATTGTGATAATACTAGAGCCATAGCAATAGTGAAAGATCATGGAGTCACTAAAGGTGTAAGACATTTTCGCCTAAAAGTTTACTATCTTTGAGAAACTATAGAAATAGGTGATGTAAAGATAGAAAAAGTTGACACGGATGACAACTTAGCTGACTCTTTCATAAAGGCTTTAGCATTTCCTAAACATTCTGAATTGACTGAGAAAATAGGAATGATACCTGCTAGTAGTCTCATGTAAATCTGTGTTTTATTAGTATTTGGATAATTTGGAATTGTAAGACAGTGTTTTACTTTCTGAATGAATATAAAAATACTTGATTGTTTTTGTTTTTCATTTCATTAATAACTGTTTATTCCTATTTGCTGGCCTAATCCTTTAAATGATTTATCATTCTAAATATGTCCATTGTTGGTTAATAATATGGAAATATTGTTACATAAGGCAAATGTAAGTGCTGGTTATATTATTTGAATATATGGATTATTTCCGCCAAACTCATGTGTATTCACAAAGGATGCATATTGGATACCCCACCTTTAAATATTTACTTTTGGATCCTTGTCATGGGTAAATTTTGAAAAATAGTTTAAAAGTCGTCCTTTGACTTAAGATGCAAGTAAGTTCTATATGTGTAGATGTTAGGTCTTGTTTATCTTGAATCATACATAATCAACCATGAAAGCTTGGAGAGAATAATAGAGGATGGCAAGTATTCAAATTTCAAATGTTTTTAAAAATGGATGGGAAAAGCGAAAAAGTTTATTACAAGGCTATTTTACTTTCTATGATGATTAGAAGGTGTATTTATAGGAGAGATCGGAGGAGGCTTCCTTCCTTTATTTTTCTAATGTTCACTTCTAGTCCCCTATTTTTGGCTATTACTCTATTTCTTACTTTTAGCATAATATACCTTATTACAAACTACTTTATTCTAAACAAAATAAAGACTAATAACTAAATCACATAATTGACACTTTTTATGAACCTAACAATCTCCCCTTAAGGGTCAATTATTCTGGGCGTTCTCTTTGTGGTCCAAGTGGTCTTCCATTCACATACATCTCCCATCTTCTCATCTGATTTTGATACTTCAATCTCTTCTTCAAACAATTTCAGATACTCAACTTCTTCATTGGTGAGATCTCTTTGAATATATCCATACTTAACATCGTTATTGTAAATCCTTTTTTTTTTTGGGTAAAGGGTTACCCCGGTAAAGTATATTAATCACCGAAAAATAGGTACAATGGAATGTGGCTGAATACCACATTAACCTCAAGCCATGGCTTGAACTTCCACACATCGATTGTAACAGGCCACAAACGAACCTACTCTAGACAAATGAAAAGAAACAAGACATTCGACTAGCTACCATACAATATAAAATTCGAAGGCATTTTCCATAGCGAGAGGAGACTTAGGACCCACTCGAATGGCTCGTTTTAATGTGTCTTAAATCTTGGATGTAATACAGCTTGAGTGCGAACCGTAGTCATAATTAAATCCCGTATCTCCTCAGGCGATCTTCTAATGTTTTTAAACAACCTATTATTACGTTCCAACCATAAATAATAAGAGGCGGCTGCAAATAACATCTTACCCACAACATTCTTAAAAGAACGTTTGTTTGCCATCGGAATGAACCACAACACGATATCATCCAAAACAGGAGGGACTTGCTCCATTCCAGCCAAGTTGCGAATATAATTCCAGACTTTGGATGAGTAAGAACATTCAAAAAAGAGATGTTCATGACTGTCTTGTTGGGAACACACAAAGCGAACTCGAAGAGTTGCGTCAAAGTCAGGTTGAGCATCCACGTCCCAAGGCTAAGTATCTGGTTGTGAGGCATCTCCTCATAACTAACCAAATATGAAAAGCATGCCTCGGAATGCAATGCGAAAACCAAGTAATATGATACCACATGACCTGCTGTCCCCGTGGTCTAAGGACTTCCCATGCATACTTTACCGAAAAATCAGAAAGGTTACCATTTAGATCACACCATCTCATGCTATCATGTCGAGAAATATCAATATTTGGGGTAGCAATAAGCGCAAGATTTGGAGCTTTAACTAACACGTAGTAGGCATCTTAAGCCCCAATTCTCTATTAACTTCTGCAAACACGTCTTGGAGAGTAACGACCCTCTCTCAGTGATTCCCTAGGTGATAATAACTACTAAGAGGGCATTGATTAATCCACATGTATGCCATAGAGACGCCTTATGGGCCATCCAATATGCATCCAAAAAAAAGGGTCTAACAAGGTAACGTATAAGTTGAAGAAGAAGAAGCTTGCGCAACCCCAACTCATATCGCCTTTAGGGCGGATATCCAAAACGTATGAGCCAGGAAGTTTTTAAAGTATGTACCCATCGCACCCACAAAAGACTCTTTAGAGGAAGACTATATTCCATATATGAGTAGTCATTATGGCGTGTATTAAAAAACCTTCAAGATTTCGTTAAACCAAGACCTCCTTCTTGTTTAGGAAGACAAATGTATCCCAAGCAAACTTTCGCTTTACACGCTTATAATCCCCAGTACACCACTAAAAGCCCCGTATAAAGCTGCTTGATATCCGAAACAGTTCCTATAGGAATGACAAGACTGACTGCCCATTATATTGCATGAAGAACAACGATTTACAAAGTTGAAGTCTACCCGCAAACGATAAAGATTTGTTTCTTCCAATCTCCAATCGATTTGAGCTTTTTCTAACTAAGAATTTTTGCAATCCCTATTTAAAAGCCTAGAAGAAATAAGCAGAACACCAAGATATTTAGCCGGGAGCTTACCTTCAGAAAATGGCATAATGCTAAGAATGGCATTCTTAACGTGAGGCATCACATTGCAAAAAAAGGCCGTACTCTTAGGAATGCTAGGAACCAAACCTGAAACCTGCTTGAATTCATCAAGGGAGTCCATAATAACTCTAGCTGACTCCACGTCCCCCCGAGCAAATATAAAAAGATCGTCAGCAAAACATACATTGATGATTTCCAACTCCTCACAATGATTATGATAACGGAATGTGTTAGATAATCTAACTCCTTTTTAGGAATAAGAGTCAGAATTTCATAACCAAAGTAAAAAAGATATGAGGATAGAGGATCACTTGGGAGCAACCCCCTGCTTTTATTTAAAGAAACCGTAAATGTTTCCATTAATGCATGATGGGAGAGAAGCAGAATAGTAACACACGCCATGATCCATTTATCATTAGTACTGATGAAAAACCAAACCTTTGGAGAATGAAACCCAAATGAATCGCCAGATCAACCGTTCATACGCTTTTACTTTTTGAATATCCACCTTAAAAGCGCATCTAGGAGGGCCTCTATCACGATGATAATTATGCATAAGCTCCTGCGTGATAAGAATATTATCTGATATATGCCTACCTGGAACAAAAGCAGACTGATTCTCACTAACAACTTCTTTTATCCCCTCCATAATACGATTAGTAAGAATCTTACTAATGCATTTATATATAACGTTGCAAAACACGAATAGGGCGATACATTGACTTTTAAAGAGAGTGGTAACTTGGAATGAGAGCTGGAAAAGTGTGGTTAATTCCTTTAGAAGTGCCATTGTCAAAGAAATCACGAATAGCGTTACAAACATGAATACCAACCACATCCCAACCACGTTTGAAAAAAACCAAGGTATACCCGTCAGGGCCGGGAGCTTTATCATTTCCAATGTCAAACATTGCCTTTTTAATCTCTTCATTCGTTACACCTCTGACCATATTAGCATTCGAATTCTCTGACACCTGCTTGTGAAACAACCCATTAATATTAAGGTCTTCACATTCCATATATGTTCCAAGGAAGGACTCGTAATTGGAGACAAACACATCCGGAACAGAATTACCACTAACCACTATGTCATCAGCAGTGGTTATAACATCAATACGACTTCGTTGATTGCGACTCTTAATGGATTTGTGAAAATAAGCCGAATTAGACTCTCCAACTTCAAGCCATTCAATCTTTGCCTTTTGTCTAAGAAAACGCTCCTCATCTATTTTGGCTTCATTAAACAAATAGATATATGTAGTTTCTTCATCCCTTAAAGCACGGTTGGAAGGGTCAATATCAATGGCCTTTTGAACCTCATCAAGCTCAAAACGTAACCGATTAACACGATCATGTAAGTTTCCTTGGTCATGAAGCAATTTGCGAAAAGGTTTTTTCAATAGTTTCATCTTTTGAACCACCTGATACATATAATGACCAGCCACATGTTTATCCCATTGAGAATTTATTACCTCTAAAAAGTTACCTTTATGCGCAATAAAGTTGTAAATTTTGAAAGGCTTCGGCTTAGAGAACGATAAAAAAGGGACTTTAAGAACCGCTAGAGCATGATCCGATATTCTATAAGGCTGAAAAATAGCATACACACCAGGGAACTTATCAACGAACTCTAAGTTACCATGTACGCGATACTAGGTTTTTTTAGAATCCCATACTACACTCTTGGCTTCTGGTTCACGTTAAAATGAAGGCCTGAGCTATTTTATTCAACCACTTCAATGTTTTGACATAATTCTTTAAACTCACACTGGCAGCATTCAAGCTAGAGAAACAGCATCATAACTATCCTCCAAATTCAAGGAACATTAATATCTCCCAAAGGGACCCATGGCAATCAAGCACCATATTTTATGAACTTAAGATCAGCCCACAGACCACGCCTTTCTTTAGGATCGTTACCTGCATAAATGAATGTACAAAAAATGATTTTATTATCAGTATGATGTATAACTTTAGCATGTATAGCCTGATTTGATTGAGCCATCACCATACCATCAACTTTGGTCCGTATTCCAACCCGAGAATATCCGAACAGCCTTTAGAACAAAAGGCTAGTTAGGTTGTCGAATTCATTGATCGATAGACTTGGAAACAAAATTAGAATAAATGAGATTCTCCACATTGCGATTCCAGAAATAGATTACGCTTAAATTATTCTCACTAACCACCTGCCGAACCTCAGATTGTTTAGGGGCGCGATTCAAACCCCGAATATTCCAAGAGGGCGGGATATTAAAATCGGGAACATTGTAATAAGAGAGTGCGTGCCCTTCTGAGTATTTTATCTCTTGGTAGCATATTTTTTCCAAATCTACTCAATAATTTTGAATCAGCTAGCATAGTCCTAGCAGCCTCTATTAGTGTCCTATTTTTCCTTTCTGCTACTCCATTTTGTTGTGGAGTCCTAGCAACACTAAATTCCCTCTTAATACCCTTCATTTCACAGAACTGATTCATGACCCTATTCTTGAATTCAGTCCTATTGTCACATCTAATCACTTTCACCCTAAGGTCTATTAGATTTTCTATGCCTGTTATGAATGTTTTAAGGATTTCACTAGTTTCATCCTTAGTGGCTAAAAAGAAAACCCAACTAAACCTACTAAAATCATCTGTGACAACTAGGCAGTACATCTTTTTCATTAAACTCTTTACAAATGTTGGGCCAAACAAATCCATGTGCAACATTTGTAATGGTTGGCTGATTGAACTGACTGTTTTAGTCTTACAAGAAGCTCTGTGTTGCTTTCCCTTCTGACAAGCAACACAAATTTGATTAATTTCAAAAAGTTTTGAAGGTAAACCTCTTACAAGGTTTCCCCTTACCAGTTTATTCATTGTTTTGAAATTTACATGTCCAAGCCTCCTATGCCAAATATTAGATTCATCTTGTGTGGCTTTTGCAAAGAGACAAGTGAGACCTCCTTAAGGAACAACATTTTTTAAGTCAGCACTGTACATGTTATCCTTTCTAGGAACTTTAAGTAAAACATGACTTTCATCAGTTAACTTAAAGTCTGGTGACAGAACAACACATTCAATATCAGTAAAAAGAACACTATTCTTCTTGTCACACATTTGTGAGACACTGAAGAGGTTAAACTTTAGTTCTTTTACAAAATACACATCTTTAAAATCTAATTTACCAGTTTTTATTTTACCTTTCCCAGTAATTTTTCCTCCTTTGGAATTACCTCCAAAGGCAACAAATCCTTCATCAATTTCTTCATAATCTGTAAGATATGATCTGTTTCTTGTCATGTGCCTAGAGCATCCATTGTCAATCACTCATTTATTCTTCAAATCTTGCCGTGGATTGCCCTGCACATAATGGTAGGAAAATTAGTTTCTTTTAGGGACCCAAGCCATTATTGACTTGGATCTGCCTTGTGCATAAATATAGTCAAATCTTTTAAAGGACATTTTATAGGTCTTGTTTATCTTGAATCATACATTATCAATCATGGAAGCTTGGAGAGAATAGTAGTGGAGGGAAAATATTCAAATTTCAAATGTTATAAATGGAGGGAAAAGGAAAATGTTTATTACAAAAGCATCACCCTTTAATGATGATTAGAGGGGTATTTATAGGAGAAGGAAAGAGCCTTCCCTTCCTTTATTTTTCACTTCTAGTCCTTAATCTTTGGTAATTACGCTATTTCTTTCTTTTAGCATAATATACCTTATTACAAGCTACTTTATACTAAACAAAATAAAGAATATTAACTAAATATAACTAAATCACATAGTCGACACTTTTTATGAACCTAACAATCTCCCCTTAAGGGTCGATTATTCTGGGCGTTCTCTTCGAGGTCCAAGTGGTCTTCCATTCACATACATCTCCCATCTTCTCATTTGATTTTGATGCTTCAATCTCTTCTTCAAACAATTTCAGATACTCAACTTCATCATTAGTGAGTTTTCTTTGTACATAGCCATACTTCACATCAATATTGTAACACTTAATCCTCTAGTACTATGATTCAGCGTTGCATCACAAAACTTATGAATCTCTGAATGTCTCATCACCCTTTTCTCTTTCTTGCTATTCTTGTATATGATTCCATGCACGGGCTCATTGATGATAGAGAACATTCTGTGCTTTTCAACTCATGGGAAAGATATTGTTGGTGCAGTGAGATTAACTTTCTGTTGATAACTTTCAATTCCAAGCTGGAAATCATGCACTCTTTCCCATATCACTGAACTTCTGATGAATACTGATAAAGACCATAGCAACCCTGTTTCTGTATAGTCAGGAACCTTGTCATTCATAATCAGCAAATACATATCCTCAATATCATCTTATTGAAGAATTCTTTGTAATCAGGCTCGGTAATCGACATAATGCACTCATTAGCTCTTCTTGCAACTATCTTTGTGACAAACTTGTGTTCATGACCTAATTCCTAGTATGTCTTGATAACTTGAATGATCTTTGAGTTCGAATAAACCTCTTCCTTTGGTTTTCCAGGCTCTTTTTGTTTCCTTATGTAGAAGATCTTTGCATGATGATTCTTCCAATGTTTAACACCATATCGAGCATAAGGATTAAATTTCTTGGCACACTTATTCACCTATCTGGAAGTGCGTTCTTCGATATCATCATCATTAAAGATGATTGCTGGAAACTTATGAAGTGACAATACAATTTTCTCAGGCCATGAACTTCCTTTCTTCAGATACAAAAGGTCTTGATTTATCAGAGATAGTGCTGGAGCTTCAGGATCTCTTTGATGGCTTTGAACAAGAGGTGTGGTCTTTCGTGGATGTGGAGAGACAAGAATTTCCTTTCTACTTTCCTAAACAATGTCACTTTGCAAGAAATTCTTCATCTGATTTATATGATATTGATGCTCATCTCCTGAAGTACATCTTTGTCTCAACATCTCATTAGCCATTTTCTTTAACTTTGCTTCATCAATAGTCAGTGATACTTCATCCATAATATCTTGTGACACATGCTTTGTTGGTATTTCATCATCATCTGAAGCATAAGAATCAGTCCAGAAATCATAATCATCTTCTTGCTCTTGATTACCTGAAGTTGAAGGACCTCATTCCTCTTTATTGACTTGTCCAGATGATGACTCTCCAGACGCATACGCTTCGTACTCAGATGTCTTCTGCCGCTTTGCACTATTCTCCCCCTCAGGATGAGCATCATCATGAGGATCGTCCTGATCTCTTGGGCGAACGGCAGAAGGTCTACATGTAGTTTGTTGTACTTGAAGATTCTTAAACTTCATCTGAAGTGCAAGCCATATTGCAATGTCTTGTTGCTGCAACTGAGGATTGTCTTTCATAGAGAGATATAGTTGATATTGTTGTTCTAGAACAGAGAGTGTTTGTGTTTGAGCTGGGTGAACATGAAGGATGTGACCAGACATATAACTTCGTACTGATGCATCAACTTGAGAAGGAATGTGATGGTCAATTGCTTTCTGAATTTGTGAGGAGATTTCAGCCTGTATATTCCCACGCTCTTGTAAGATAGCTTTAGCAATCATCCGTTCCATCTCTTCTTTAGTCTTTTGTCTCTCCATAATCAGCCCTTCCGCTACATACACTGGAACTTGATCTCTAACCTGCTTAGGAACTTGCTTTTTCACCTGCTCCTTAATGTGCGTGTCAACCATAGTGGGTAATGATTCGACCATTACTTCTTGGAGATGATCAGCAAGAGTATCGAATGACTTCCTTGACAAAAATCTTTCTTTGAGATGTTCAAACAAATATGTATACCGTCCCTGTAACTCCTGAAAGAAATTCTTGTATCGTTTGAACCGAGCAGGTTTGGCTTTGAACAATGATAGAAGTCGGTTTGCTCTAGACAGTTTGGTGTGTTGTGATCTTGATGATGATGTTGTTTGAGTATGAGTTTCTGTCAATTCCTGGAGTTTCTCAGTATCCGAAGATACGAGATTAGTATGAGTCCTAGGAGATCTAATTGGTGTGGGTAATGGTGTACTCCTAGACTCCTCTACAATCTTCCCTTTCTCCCTTCGCTTTAATTCATATACTTCATCAGTTATTTCATCCTCCTCTTCATTAACATTGACAGGTATGACAACATTAGTAACTTCTACCTCTTCATCATTAGTTCTCTCTACCTCCAGACTTTCCTTATCACTCCGGGGCTCTAACCTAGTGTCGGGAATCTGTGGTTCATCATTCCTAGGAGGTGAACTATCATTAATAACATTCTCAGATCCTTCCACCAACTTTTCAATCTCTTCAGACGCCAAGTGCTTGTTAACCAGTTCTACATTTTCTCTAGCTTCTTGCTCTTCTTGACTTTTGTGCTCAGCAAGACTTACTTGTAATGTATCTTGTAAGATCATCTCGTCTGCTTTTTCAATAGTTGGTACTAGAACTAGTGGAGTTAAACGTGTAGATCTCCTTTCAGGAAGACAAAAACGAATCACAGTAGATCATTTTGGAGCACTTGACTCTACTGTATCCTTTTTATGGGTAGGTGACCTAGAGGCGCTAGGTGTCCTATGTGTTCCTTAGGTAGACTCAGTCGGTTGTGACTGAGTCAGAGGAACATCTAACCCAAACACCTTTGCATACATCTTGTAATGCTCTGTGTGCTTCATCTCTTCAATGATCATCCAATCTGGAATTTGCATGCCAACTTTATCTTTATGTCTTCCTGAATTAAAGATATTTTTCACTATGTCATCATCTTGCAGATTGTGATACATGTCTCGAGCACGTCTTGAGATTTCATGAAAGATAGTCATATAATGACTAACGATGATCTTTGTAAATCTTGGATACGGAATCAAAGATGTTGGATGATGAAGAGAATAGTAAATTCCTTCCCATAGAAGCTCCGCATAATCCACGTAAATGTTATTGACAAAGCAATACATCATTTGCATAATCTGCAACGGTGGTTGATCCCATCCTATGATACGTGTTGTCAAGCACTTGGAAAATATCTTGCATAATGTTTGCCACGGTTGCAAAAGACCAGTTGCCTTAAATCTTGACGATGTCTTCAGTTTCATTGTAAACCCTAATTGTTGTTTATAGAATGAAACCATGTCAGAAAATGTTGGTGGTGGCACGAATGAATTATGATTGTTGTCATTTGCTTGAGGTAGATGAAAGATTGTTCTGAAGTCATCTAGTATAAGAGAAAGTTCTTTCTTGTCCAACATAAACCTGAGCCTATACTTTGAACCGTCTTCCTTCAGAGTATGCCAGAACTGTGCCATATATATCCATGGTACGGAGGAAGAAGCTGCAATGCTAAATCTTAATGGATGATTCTTGATGATGTTTATCAGAATTTTGCTTTCCGGTGGGCATTGCACATGTTCAAGATCAACCTTCTTATTAGCATCCATAAGATCATATCGTTTGTTCGGAGGACATAGTTCGTCTGGATGAACATCAGCTGTATGTTGTTGTTGTGCCATGAGGATTACTAAATGAATAAAATGATTGAAGTTAGGTAAACAACTAATTCTGTTGAATTTTTGTCTTTTTCCACTCTGTCTGTTTTATATGTTCTGGCAATTCTTTTTGAAAATATTTTGGATCAGTTTCTTCATGTGCTTGTTCTTGCTTTTTCTAGCACATGCCATACGCTTTATTCGAATTATTCTTTTGATTTCTGATTTTTGTGTGTTCTGGCAATTCTTTTTCGAACACACATTTGATTTACTTTTTCGCGTATGGATTTTGTTCTCTCTTTCTGTTTTTAGAATATCCTCACCAGAAATTGTTTGTAACAATATACTCTTTCAAGAATGATGAAGATTTCTCTTTTGATTTTAATCAAGACTCTTTTACTAAACATTAAAGAGAAATCATCCAACTTCTTAAAATTGTTTTATGAAAGAGTATCATTTTAACACCAAAACAGATTTTGAGAACTTTTTCCAGAAATATTTTAACAAAAAACTTTCTTGATAAAACATCCCAATAAAAACCCACAATTGAAATGGACACTAATACACTCATCCTCATTCTGTTTCATTGCAGGAAAACGGCAAAAAACCGGACATGTCTTAGTCCACTTAAACAATTGAGATTTGGATTTTCAGATTCAAGTTAAAAAACTTTTTCACTTTCACTTTTTGTCATGATTTATAAACAATGAAGACAAACATATCTAATTCAATAATTGAATGGACACTAAGTCACTCACTCCTCATTCTGTTCATTGCAGAAAACGGCCGAAACCGGACATGACTTAGTCCACTTAAACAATTACGAATAGATATATATGTCTCACAGCTTAGAATTTATAGAAACTTGATTTCTTTTTCAAAATTATTTGATGTTTTCACCACACATGAGAAACTGATCTTTTTGTTCCACAGACATTCAAGCATTAATCATCACAAGCATTAATCATCAAAATTATTTCTTTCGCAAAACAACTTCATGTTTCCACAAACGTATTTCTACTGAATTTTGACTTTTTGACTCCACCGAGTTTGACTTTTTGACCCTTCCGAGTTTGACCATTTGACCCTTCCGAGTTTGACTATTACTGAATTTCTCAAACTATATAAACCATGATTCATTTTAACTTATGTAGGAACCAAACTCGATTCTTTTTATGTTCTATTATCATTTTTCAGACGCCAAACAGTTAGACAAAAATTCAAACTCGATAATAATCAAACTCGATGAACACAATATACTTCCGAATTTCAATTTTAGCTACTAATTATCCATTCCTAAGCTATTTATCACTTATTTTTCCATAAACATAGTTTCATATCATCCTTGATTCAATCTTGTTGCTTAAACACAAACTCGGTAATCCTAAATTTTACCGAGTTTAAACTCGATAATGCAAAATCATCTATTATCTTAATCACAAGTCATACCCACTTACGTTTGAGATAGAAAAATAGTTGTGATCGTTGTAATGAACTCGAAAGACTTTCGTTGTTTTTCCACTCAAACTCGATAAATTGACTCGGTAAAAGAAAAGTGAAAATGAAAAATTTTCTTCCTTTTATAGCCACCGAAAAAGATTCAGAAATTACACTTTCAGCCCCTTTAGTTGAACATTCCGAATTTCGATTTTGATTTTTCAAAAACTCCCCCTCGAGAAAATGAAGTCATTTCAATATTTGTTCACCATTATCAAAAACTCCTCATTGGAATGAAAAAATAAAAACTCCCTCTTGAAAATATAGCATTTTTCATTTACAGTTTATTTGAGAGATCATTGTTTTTATTTTATTTTCGAAATGATGTATATGATTGAAAAATAATAATTTAAGTTCAGTTTTTTTAAATATGAAAAATATGACAAATCTTTTTGTATTTTTGTATTTTTTAATTTTTTCTTTTGTTTTTGAAAATATATTTACATGTTTTTGATGTATGATTTTTTCAAAAAGATAACTTTGTCAGGCTTTCCAACGTGTTTAAACTTCGAATACACACTTAGAATTGAATGTTTCTAACCTAATTCGGGGCTAGAAAGCTAAGTTGGGATTATTTTGCTCAAATCGTCCTAGTGTTCTTGGTGGAGAGTTGCTTATTTAATTAATACTCTAGCCGGCGGTTTGACAAAGTAGGGGACAAGTTCCACGTTTTAGGTAAAAGTCAGCGGCGGTTTGTTGACCACAGTGGCGAGTTGATTATTTTCATAAAAAAAAATAGGTGGCGGATTACCATATACTCCGGCGAGTTGTTATTAGTCACGGCGAGTTGCCAAAATAATCCGGCGAGTTACTTTAATATTAAGACGGCGAGTTGCCAAAATAATCCGGCGAGTTACTTTAATATTAAGACGGCGGTTGCCAAAATAATCCGGCGAGTTACCTTTAATATTAAGACGGCGGAGTTGCCAAACTTAAGGGGCCCCCCCCCCCCCCCCCCCCCCCCCCCCCCCCCCCCCCCCCCCGGCCGGAAAGCGGTTTGAGTCCACGGTAGGACTAGGGTATAAGCTGTCATAAGCTCATTTGTTTCTTCTTAGCTTACTTATTCTAAAATAGCCCTTAGTTTTGCCTTTTGGTCATTTAGTTTAAAAAGTGCAAACTGTCACCCTTTATATAGCTTATTCTTAGCTTATTTTAAGTTTTCAAAAAAAATGTTTTCACAAAAGTTGCTTATTTTAGCTTTTTGAAAAAGTTTGTAAAGAAAAAAAATAAAAAGCTTTGGTTTGGGAAGTCAATGGTGAGCAGGGCTCGAACCCCTGACCTCAACCTCTCCAAAGCTTTAACACACACACACTCTACCAACGGCACCAGTAGGGCCATCTGGTAGAGTGTTGCAAAATTTATTATTTAAGTGGTTTCCCCCTATTTGCTTATTAGCCCTGTTGGGCTTATTTATAGCTTATTTCGATAAGTTGTTTTCACCTTTTTATTTTTCTTAGGATTTTAACTGTTTAATGCACTTTCCTTGAATTTTTCAAAATTTTCCAATTTAGTTTAGTATTTTTAATTAATTTTCTAGATTAAATCAGTTTTTAATTCATAATAAAAAATATAAAGTCAAAAAAATATAATTCTTTTTTTAAAAAATTTCTTTTATCATTTAGGACTTAGGAAAATTAAATTTGCATGTGTAGGGTTAAAATTTCATGTTGTAGGATTTCGAGTCGCGTTTTTACGTTTCCGTTTACGTTTTAAAATTCGTTGTTGCTTCGTTTTTAGTGTAACTTGCCTTTTGATTGCTTTTTCCCGTATATTTAGAAAACTAAATCAAAAATTGTGAATTCAAGCATTGTTCCCTAAATCAATACTCGATTCTCAATTCACGCCTCGTCGGGACACGACCCGAGAAGGTTTTGAGTGTTTTGCTTAGGTTAAAAGTGAAATACTCTTTTTAAAAGCCTTACGGAATATTTATCATTGATAACTTTTGATAATTACCCTAATATATATCTATATTATATATTTATAGTATATATATTTATATATATATTTAAAGCTGTGGTTTCGAACGTGTCAATTTTTGGCGCCGCTGCCGGGGAGGTGTGTACGATTATCGAATTGAAGTTTGTTGTGCCTTGAAGACCCTTCCTCGTGAAGTTATCATTTTCGTTTGTGAATATTTTCTTTGTATTATAAAAATTTAAAAAAATACCAACAATACTTTTCCTAAAGTATTGAAAGTACCAAAAAAATTGAAAAACAACAAAAGATTTAAAACTTGCCTTTGTGTCACTTGTGAAGTACGGCTTACCTTTAAGAGATTAACAAACTATAAGAGGGATATAAGGAGGGTTGTTCCAAGAAACTACGACCCGAAAGGAGAAGGTTTTTAATAGCTTCGCGTTTTCCCGCTCCTCCGCTCCTTTGTGCATTTTTCTTTTAGAGAGCTACCGTGAAACAAGTTGATTATTGGTTTAAGTTATTCGATTTTGTTTTGTCCTCTAATAAAATATGTTTTTTAAAAAGCTTAAAAACCCAAAAATAATCTTCTTTTTCTTCTAAACCATTTGATTCTCTTCTTAACCCTCATTATCATTTAATTCTTTATGTCGACATTTGTTTGATGCGTAGGGTGTTGAGAATCGTTATATGGTCACCCTTGTCGATGGTGTACTTGCGAACGGTGTGGTAGTGATCTTCGTGATGGATATTGCTTTCTATGTCATTCAAGGAACGAATATTCTTTCACTTATGATTCGACTCTGAATTCTTTCGATAATCCTCCTAATTTTTCATACCCACCTCCACAACCCCAATTCGTGCCATACTCTTGTGAGTTTTGTGGGAACGATGCCCATTATGGTTACGATTGTCCACCTCAAGTCCTGTTTGTCTACAAACAGGACCCGTGTTTCAATCAAAACTTTGATTATTTTCTACAAACTTCACCGAGTTTTCCACAACAATATCCTTGTTGTGAAGATTGTGGGGTTCCTCACGAGAATTTTCAATGTCAACCGATGAATTATTACGAACCTAATCCGTGTTATGATTCTAATTATTCTAGTTTTGACCAAATTGAACCCCACAGTTTCCCGTCATTCATCAACCTCCTCAAGAAATGAGTATCCCAAATATAGAGGATCTGAAGCAGCAGTATTTAGATGAAATGAAAACTTTAATTAATGGAAAGGATTATCGTAATGGGAAGATTGATATTGAGATTAAGATTAATGAGCTTAAGGAAAATTTCAATGGAATGAGTATTGAAATTAATAAAAAGAAACTGCTTCAGCAACTAGAGCAGGTGGCTAATCTTAATACTTATCCTTTGCAACATTTCAATTCTTTTTGCTACTACGATGATGATGATGATGACAAGGAGTATACTATTGCAATCACACCCGATTAATAAAGTCTAGTGATGAGAACCTTGTCTCAATCCCAAGTGAGTTTGAGGCTTTTTCCGATATAGAAAGTAAGTGTGATGTGCCCGATTGTGATGATTCTGAAACAACAAATTTTTCAACGTTTTCCAATCCTCTCTTTGACGATTCTACCTCTAGTGATGACGAGTCAAGTCATGAGGAGGTTATTCACGAAATAAGTTTTAAAACTTATTCAAACCCTCTTTTTGATCTTGACGAGGAAATCATTTCTAGTGAGTTTAATCCGATTCATAATGAAGACCTCGATTCTACTCCAAAAAATGATCGTTTTGATACCGAGTCTTATCTTCTTGAGTCATTACTCAATCGTGATACTTTGATGGCTTCCTCTCCCAAGATTGATTCTCTTTTCGATGAGTTCGCCGGTGAACTCATAACAATTCCTCCAAGAATTGTTAATAGAGAGCACGAGGAATATATTAGTCTTATGGAGAGGTTGCTATATGATAATTCATCTCCCCGTCCACCGGAAGATTTTCATGCTAATCCAAATACGATCATCGAGTCTCTTCCCACATTTCCTATCCCCGTTGAGGATAGTGACTCTCTTAGGGAAGAGATTGATATATTTCCCAGTCTGGATGACTCAATACCATCGGGTATTGAGAGTGATGATTACGACTTGGAAGATGACGATAATTCTACTTCCTTTCCCGAGTTCGATTCATTTCATGTTGATTATCCCGATTCGGGAGATTCAACCATTGATATGGTGGAAGACATCCCCGTTGATGTACTTAATATGTTGCCCACCCATCCCACCCTTCATATGGATTTCGACTTCATTTCTTCTCATAATGATCTCGGATCCGATCTTGATGTTTCTTCTCCTTCCGGAGATAGAAACAAGATTTACGATCCGGGGATATGCATTGAAGTCGAATCCACGAGATTTCTTGCTACTTTTTCCGCCGTGATTGATACTTTACTTCTATTTTCATCCGAAAATAAAGACAAAGTTTTCAATCACGGTGTTATTTCTTCAAAGGAGAAATCTCTTCCTTCTTCATCACATCGGGGCTTTAAAGCTTCCAAGCTTTTTCATCATAAAAGCCTGATGTTGATCTATGGAGAGGACATTCCTATCTTGGATGTTCTGTTTCTCCATTTCTATCCTCCTTGACCAACTCAAGTATGGGGGATCGAGTCAGGCTCAAGAATCGGTTAACAAAAATAAGCGCTTCGTGGGTGGCAACCCATGCTTATCCTTATATAATAGCGGTAATGAATAAGTGTGATGTGAGGAGGCTCGTCTCTTCTAATTTCTCGTGTTTTGTGTTTTTTGTTGTATGTCCAGGATTGCCCGGATTTTTAAAGCCTCTCGTGCTCGTGCTTTTGTCCTTCGTTCACTCGAGCTTCAAATCCTCAGCTTCATTTTGGGAATCCAATATCCTAAATCTTTTCGACTAACACTTATCTTTAAGCATACTTAATAAACGACTTTAGATTTACATAGAAACCCTTCGTAAAACATTGAGGACAATGTTCGGTTCTAGTATGGGGGGATCTATCGATTTGATTTTGCCTGCACTCGTTGTTTTCACGTAATCCCGATTTTACCACCAAAATACCAAAAAATGAAAATTTTTAAAATTTTTCAAAAATAAAATAAGTGTTTTGTTACAATTTTGACTTTACTGCTGGGTAGAATAAGAATAAATTTTGACTCGATCGAGCGTGTTGAGCTCTAGCTTGTTCCTTAACTTTTAGACTAAGCATTCGCGGATCTTTGTGAAGAACGAAAAATGATAGAGTTAAGTATGAGTTAGATGCTAAACAAGGATTATTTGGAAATCTTACAAGCTCATGTGTGTAATTTGTGGTTTTTTCTCCCATAAGCTTCTAACCGGACTAATAATACGTGCTCTTTTTGAAAATTAAACTTAAATCAACAATTTTTGAAGTATGGTCGATATCAATAATTTTAGTCTTAGTTCAAATTTATACTTAAATTTTCTAAAAATGAATTTTCTCTATATCATGGTAATATAAAGTGTAAAAAAATGAATGAAAATGAGGTCATAATAATAATAAAAACTGTAGGCTAATAAAAGTTTACTGCATCTTGCCGGCTCACAACCGATGTTGCAGTCTTCTAAAAAAGGCCCATAGTAAGAATAATAATCCGAGACTGATAAAAGTTTGCTGCATCTTGCCGGCTCACAACCGATGTTGCAGCCTTCTAAAAGGTCGAGGATTTCCTTAGTTTAAAGGATGTGTAATTATATTAAGTGTAATAAATGTGATTTAATAAATATAGGGAAAATCTCTTTTTCTTAAATTTAAATATGCTTTCGAACTAAGACTATTTCATTTTAAGTTGTGGTTTTTCTAAATAAGCTATGTATATACGGGAAGCCTAAGAGTTTTTGAAACCGAAGGTCCGTGAGTCTCGATACTAGTCTCTGTGGGGTGTCAAAAGCCTGGTCACTTAGCCGCAAGGTTGGGATGTGCCGAGACGAAAGTCGCTACATGGGATGATCTCGCCTTCAAACTCATTATTCTTGGGTGGAACGTAAAGCATAGAAATTTTGCAAAACGTTGATCCATGGTTGAAATTCGAAATTAGCACACTCACATAATATATAATAATTGTCGGGAGTGAAAAGCTCACAAGTTATAAATATGAGTAGTGTTAGCATCTTAACTTATATTTAACGGTGATTTCGTTTTTAAGCTTGGTATGGGGCAAGTGAAAAGTCGAGGACGATGAATTTATTTTTTGAGCATTTTAGGATTAAAGTGCTTCTTATTCTATGACCCTAAAAGTTATGAAAATAACGAAAGTCAAACATATTAGTTAGTTGCTTAAAAAGAAAAATATAAAAAAATGAGAAAAAAGGAAAAAATACAAAAATATGTGTGGTAATAAGTGTAAATATTTAAAAATGGTCAAAACGAGGCTTTTCAAAACTATTGATTCTTTAATTCCCCTTGATGAACACTTAGCTACTTTTTGAAGAAATTAGTTGAGGGGGATTGAGATTCTTGGTTTTCTAAAGTGTTTACTTATAGCATTGCGTGAGGACACAACAATTTCTTAGTATGGGGGATTTTGGTATGTGCTTAATTACACATACCATTTACCTAGGAAAACTTGCTTAAAAGACCAAAAACATACCAAAAATACATTGTATTTGTGTGTTTTGCATTTGTATTATGCAGGAAACAGATATCTAAGAAAAGGGCAAAAATGAAGCCAAAACGACAAACCCGAACACGAAATGGAAAGAGCGTGAAGAAGTCAAAAAGTCGAAGTCAAAGCCAAACAAAAAGTCAACCCCGGCAAAGTCAAAAGTCAAAGACAAAGCCGGTGTCGAAGAAATGTTAAATGGGCCAACCCGTACCCATCTAATGGGCCGGGTCAGCCCATTTAAACATTATGAAGACCAAATAACCCGAAACCCCTTTTATAACAAAAGCCCAATTACCAAGCCCAATCCCACTTAACACCTATAACCATAAACCCATTAACCCCATTACACCGTTAGTCCTCAAGGACTAACAACGTCAGTCCAAAAGGACTAACGGTGCAAACATATAACAAAAACAGGGGATTAACCCCGTTATCTCCAAAACAAACACACCCATTTTTTTGGGTAAAGGGTTACCCCGGTAAAGTATATTAAAACCGAAAAAAGTTAAGAACAAATGGAATGTGGCTGAAGTACCACATTAACCTCAAGCTAAACAACTTGATAAACACCTAAAAGTAGAGCCTATAACATGCCATAAACTCTTACAACTCTAGAAACAACTAATTGCAACTAGAACACATAACACAACTAAACAAGCTAACCCGCAGCAGCCGTGAAAGATGAACTTCCACCAGCTTTTGTGTTATGATTTAAGTTAGCCGATTCATCATACACATTTTCCACTTCTTCTTCATCAAGACCTGGACTTCTTCTATATATAGATCCTTTGTAAGCCTTTGGGGCATCTAGTTTTTAACAGCTTATCTTAGTTTAAAATTTAGCTTATTGTACTTTTTATTCAAGTCTTGCAATGTTTTTAAAAGTTAATGAAATTTGAGGTTTATATGTTTTAAAAGTTCTGTGTTTTTAAGTTACTATTCCATTAATATTAAAAGTGTTTTATAAGCTCTTATTTACTCTTATAAGCTGTTTACTTAAGTTTTACAAGCTCTTTCCATAGTTTGTAAGGTTTAAGTCCCCTTTTACCAAAATTCACTCAAAAAGCTCATTTGGAAGATAAGCCAGAAAAGGAAGGGCTTATGGGTTTTACTAGCTTGTCTTTGACAAGCTAGAGCTTGTAGATCAGCTTATTATAAGCACTTTTTGCCCTGTTTAGAGCAAGGGCTTTTGTAAGTTCTCATTTTTAAGTTTTAAAGCTTATTTACTGTTTTGCTTATTTCTTTGCTTATTACTGCTTATTTCTTTGCTTATTTATGCTTATTATTGATGCCTAATGCTTATTTATGCTTGCTTATAGCCTAGAAGTCATTTAGTTAAGTTTTAGTTTAAAACTGTCTTAAATAGTGTAAACTGCTTATTTAGTTTGCTTATTTTTTAGTGCTTATTTATTGTAGGAATTTGCTTATTATTGCTTAATATCTTGTTATTAAATTGTCTTTAAAAACCTTAGCTTTATATCAGTCTTTTTCAAGCTTAAAATGGAATTTGGATTTTTAAAGGGTGTTTGGGTTAAGGTTCAAAATGGGTCAAAACAAGCTGAAAATGGTTTTGGGTCATTAATCTAACTTCAACAAGTTTTTTTAAGTACTTTTAATCAGTTTCCATAGTTTTAAGGTTCTTAAAACTCTTTTATCAAGGTTTTTTTTTAGTAATCTGTTTAAATCTGTGGGTTGTGGGAGTTGAGTTTTATAATATTGTTAGCCTCAAAAATAATTAAGTCGTAACATGAGTTCGTTTCATTATGTATTTTAGTCGAGGCAATCAATTAGTTATCGTTGTAAGTGGAAAAGTATCGGGAATCGGGCTCGTTAGTTTATCTAAATATTGTATATGTTTCGGGTTTAATCCCAAGCAAAACCCGAGCCCGGGTCCTAGTCAAATATCCCGAACGTCACTTAATGTGTCGGGGTATATAAGTAACTTTTCCACCTAGGAAAAAAAAGTTGATTTCATAATAAACATTTCACTTTTCTATATTCCATCTCACTCTCTCTCTTCTTTCTCTCTCTAGGAAATCATCTCACTATCTTTCTATATTTCTTGATCTAGATCCGTGTATGATATGAATTGAGTGTTTAAGTGTTAAGTGATCTTACTATAGGATTTTTAATCCTACGTGTCTACATATACAGGAGGTATGAGCAACTTTATTTTTATTACTAGTGTTAGCAGACCACGCTTAAAGAGCTATCAAGGTTAAAGATAAGGTCGGACATGCCAAACATGGTCAAGTGAAAGTTTACAAAGAAGGAAGTAGATACCTCCATAGGATTTCTTAGTATTTCTAAGAAACAAAATCTGTAACTGCGCTACAATGACAGTTCAAATTTCCAGAACTTCGAATGGGAATGCTGTTTGTTTACTGAATGTGTGGAAAATGTGTGTTTAATTCTAATCATGATGCTTGTGTTTCTAAATACTTGAATGACGTGAATGCTAGAACTAAGAAGCCTAAAGTAGTGCCTATTAGTGCTAGTAAACCAAAGAGAAAAACGAACAAATCTGTTGCAACACCCCATAAGAAAACAGTTGCATCAGATACCACTATTCAGAAACCCAAGAGTTACTTTAAGGAGTTGTATGAGAATACAAATAAGGCATGGAAATGGTGGATAGAAAAGAAATGTCCATCAGAATACAAATGGACACAAACGACACCTTCTAGACCTAGTCTTAAATGGAAACCAACGGGTAGAATCTTTAGTAATGTTCGTCTTAGGTGGATTCCCACAGGAAAGTTACTCAACTCTTGCACGGGCAAGGTTGAAAGTGAACCCACACATGGTTCAAATGTAGATATCCCTCATATTCATGCATGCAAACAAACTCTGGGTTTAAGTGCAGGTACATCATTCAATGGTCAAAAGCAACAAAGAATTGACTTAAATGCAGATGCACTATACAATGTAAAGCAGGAAAATCTCAGAGTGTGGTTGCTGAAAATGTTGATATCTAAGAAACCAGTGCCAGAATGGTTTCACAAAAGATGAGCTACATCAGATGACGTCTGTTCACATCAGTTCAGGCCTCGTTCTTCATCAAATGGCGTCTGCTAAAAATAACACTTCAGGCCCCGTTCCTCAATGTTCAATTGACGTTTGAACAATGCAGTTCAAGCCTCGTTCTTCATCAAATGACTTCTGATCATAACCGTTCAGAACTCGGAATTCATGATCACAGCAATGAACCGTCAAGTTCAAAGCTGGTTCCAAAAGTTGTTCCTTAAGCAAACAAGACAGCTACATCACGACAAGAGTTGGAATTACTATTCCACCATCACATAGCAATGCTGAGGACAACAGGTAAATATATATAAATACAAACTCTGAAAAAATAGAAAATTTCCAAAAAGAATCTTCTTGACATGTCTCTTGGAATCGATAACATTTACGTGCTTAGAAATGTCGATTAACATTGACACGGGTGTGTAAATGAAGTTCGAGCGAGAGTTGCAAATAGTTTCAAAACATGTCATTTCTAATTTTCTAAATGGTTTATGTGCAAATATCAGTCATAAACGGACTTCAAATAAAGAAGGTTTATAATTTATCCTCACAACGAGAAAATTCACATTTTTCCTCGATCTTGAGCTGTTCTTACAGATATTCATGTTTTAGCTCAAGAAAAAGGATAGTAGTACGTATCAGTAGATACCCTTACCAGTTAGAAGAAAAGTCATTAATATTTGGTTTTTCAAAAGTTTGAACACGATTTTTTTCAAGAATTCTCGGTTGACAAGTCATAATCTTTCAAAATTCTAGTTTGGGTGTTCAACACTCCAACCCCTCATCATTGCTGTTGTTTTCAAAAGCAATAATTTTTTCAATTGGTTCTATTTTTGAGGGGGGAGTTTTTCGAAAAACAAAGTTTTAATGTTCTTGGATAACATTCAACACCGACAATTCTTATGTATTCAAAACATTTATAAAGAATGTTCCAACCATATCAGCTGATAATATTTTCTCCCCACAGAATTTTCAAGACATATTTTAATCACAAGGTATTTCAAAAACTAAGTGTTTATTATTTAAAATAAGGGGAGAAAATGTATTTAAAATATGATCTAATCGACTCACTGTGCTGAACAGTAAGAAAAGGTTTTATGGTTTCGTTCTTATACCACAACTCTTAAATTGAACGATGATTCTGAAGTCAAAAGGTTGGTGTACGGTTAGGAATCAATCCTCTATGATCCAACTAGAACCGGGGCATCTTACCAAGGAGAATCCAAAGTTAGAAATAGCTAGTCCTTAGGTATGATTGGAGTATTAATGTATATGGGAATAATGCGACTAAGATTGAGCTAACCACTGGATACAATCACAACAAGGTGTAGTAATGACGTACTGGTTAGCATTTGAAGGAGTTGAAGAATGGAAAAAGAAAGAAATGTCTGGATTAAGGGTGTAAACAAAGAAGCCTCCACACACTTAAGGAGAACCGGGGTCAAATACATATGCTGTCAGAATCACAAGTGATTGTGACATTGAAACATGACATTTTTAGACCCAATGATGCAATGCTCACCCCTTCCTAACATTTCGGAGTTTCTCTTAAAGAAACTTGTCTCAGTTGTCATGGGGGAAGGATACACACGTTATCTTATTGACATCTCATTCTAATATTGTTGATATTAAATACGGTGGCAATCTGCTCCAGCTCCGAGTACTTAAAACCAAAACGCACTAATCCGTGTCTAGAGCAAGAGATCAATATAAATCTACGTCAGGATTACATTCCATTACAAACTCTTATTGAACTCATCAAAGTTCACAAGCTTGTTAACAGAGTCTACGCAATATACTTTGTGATATTGCCAGAACTCTCAGATAGTGATAATTTTCAGTTTACTCACACAACAAGCACACCTCCTGGCTCACTCACATAACTAGCACATTGAAGACCCAAGACTTTGAATTTTCTTATATAAATAGGTCCCTTTGTAAGCCCTTGAGGCATGTAGTTTTAATCTAGTTTTAATTTTCAGCTTATATTTAATGTTTTTAGCTTATTAAAAGAAACCTTGTACTGTTTTTCTTGAAGTTTAATGAAATCTAAGTTTTTATGTTTTTATCCTGTTTTTAAGTTAAATGCATTTTATGATTTGAAAAACGTTTGACAAGCTCACAAAAGTTCTTTTTATTTCATACTTAAGCTGTTTGCTTAAACACTACAAGTTTTTCTATAACTATTAGTGTTTAAGCCATTTTTACCAAAATTCACTCAAAAAGCTCATTTGGAAGATAAGCCAGAAAAGGAAGGGCTTATGGGTTTTACTAGCTTGTCTTTGACAAGCTAGAGCTTGTAGATCAGCTTATTTAAGCACTTTTTGCCCTGTTTAGAGCAAGGGCTTTTGTAAGTTCTCATTTTCAAGTTTTAAAGCTTATTTACTGTTCTGCTTATTTCTTTGCTTATTTATGCTTATTATTGATGCCTAATGCTTATTTATGCTTGCTTATAGCCTAGAAGTCATTTAGTTAAGTTTTAGTTTAAAACTGTCTTAAATAGTGTAAACTGCTTATTTAGTTTGCTTATTTTCTAGTGCTTATTTATTGTAGGAATTTGCTTATTATTGCTTAATATTCATTGTTATTAATCTGTCTTTAAAAACCTTAACTTATATCAGTCTTTTTCAAGCTTAAAATGGAATTTGGATTTTTAAAGGGGTGTTTGGGTTAAGGTTCAAAATGGGTCAAAACAAGCTGAAAATGGTTTTGGGTCATTAATCTAACTTCAACAAGTTTTTTAAGTACTTTTAATCAGTTTCCAAAAGTTTTTAAGGTTTAAAACTCTTTTTCAAGGTTTTTAGTAATCATGGTTTAAATCTGTAGGATTTGAGTGTTATATATTAGCTTATCTGCTTAGGTTCTTGATTGGGTGCTTGCAGGCATCATTTTCTTGCTTGTGTATGCTTAAGAATGCAGTAGGACAAGATATGGTTTTAGTGTGCATTTGCATTTGTGATTTGGTATAAAACTGTCAAAGATATTAAGTCATTTTTCAAAAGTTAAATTTCATTTTTCAATTGCAAATTTAGATAGGTTAATGTTAGTTTTAGCTTGTGAAATTCCTTGCATATGTAGTTTGTAGCATAAATTTGATCTGTTTTAGCTTAATTTGTAGTTTAAGGCTTATTAGATAAGCTGAAATTAGGCCTGCACTTTTGGTTTTTTTCTTAGCAGAAATTGAAAAAAAAAACTCAGCTCATACTGAGTAAACAGCCCTTTTCATTTAGCTTTTAAATAGCTTATCTGATTTTCAAAATGCTTTTTGAATGTTGATTTAGATAGTTTTTAGCATAAGCTTTAAGGTTTTGCTAGTCATTTTGCCATAAGGTTCCATCTTCTAGCTTAAAAATAAGCTAGAAAGTGCCCCTTTGGCTGTTTGGTTAAAAGCTTTTAGCCAAATTGCTTATTAGCTTATTTGAGCCTTTCCAGCTGTTAGGATTGCTTAATTTCTGTTTAGATTTGCTTATTAGTTAAGTTTTAGGCCCTTGTAGCTTATTTGGCTTAGGATTAGAGCTTATTTAAGCTTATGAGCATTTGTGGTTTAGAATCTAAGTTTAAAAGCCTCTTAGGAAATTCTGTCCTTTAAGCTTAGTTTAGCTTATTTTTATTTGCTTATTTTTGTTTATAAATGCTTTTTAGGTTTAGCTAGTTATCTGTCTTAGCTTATTTGCTCTTAGTTTGTGCTTATTAGTTCTAAAAAAGCTAAATAGTTTAGCCTTTTATGCTTTTAAGCAAATATGTCATTTTACAAAAATTGCTTATTTTTAGGTTCTTAAGCTTTTTCATAAAAAAAATTTGCAAAAGTAAAAACCTGGGAAAGTGGGAAGTCCAAGGTGAGCCAAGGCTCGAACCCTGGACCTCTACCACCCTCAACCAAGCTTTAACACTGCACTCTACTACACACTCGCCCTTGGGTCTTTTTCGGTATAGACTTGCAAAATTAATCATATAAGGCCTTTTTAGCCCATTTAAGCAATAAGCCTTTTCGGCTTATTAACAGCTTATTTGGATAAGCTGTTTTTCTCATTTTATTTTTCCTAGGACCAGCACTGTTTAAAGTATTTTTCATGATTTTTTTAGATTTTTCCCAATTCATTTAGTATTTTTAATATTTAATTTAGATTAAAACTGTTTTTAATTCATAATAAAAAATATAAAAGTCAAAAAAATATAATTCTTTTTTTTAAAATTTTCTTTTATCATTTAGGATTGTTAAAAATTAATTTTGCTTTCGTAGGGTTAAATTTGTAGAATTTAGTTTTTTTTAAAGAACGGGATTTGAATCCCGTTATCGTTTTTAGTGTTTTAGCTTAAATTGCTTTCGTTTTAGGGTTTCTTTTATTTGTTTTAGCATTTTAGATTGTAGAAATAGAATCCAAACCAAAAAATCATTGAATCATTCAAAAACTCGATCACGAACTTAACCTCGATTTTCAATTCACGCCTCGTCGGGAAACGACCCGAGAAGGTATTTTAGGGTTTTTACTTTGGATAAAAGTAATAAATCTTTTAAAAGCCTTACGGAATACTTACTCTTATCATTGATATTCTTGAGATTATCCTTTTTATATATTTATATTATATATTTATTATATATTATA